>WNWK01027759.1:0-10000 GCA_009830355.1 Cherax destructor | reverse complement strand
ATATATATATATATATATATATATATATATATATATATATATATATATATATATATATATATATATATATATATATATATATATATATATATATAAATATATATATATATATATATATATATATATATATATATATAATATATATATATATATATATATATATATATATATATATAAATATATATATATATATATATATATATATATATATATATAATGTCGTGCCGAATAGGTAAAACTGGTTAGTTAGCAAGAACTCATTTAAAATTAAGTCCTTTCTAAAAATAATTCTTATACTTTTAAAGATATTTTTTTTCAATTATGTTAATGTAAAAATTAATAATTTTGTACCAAAATAACCTTGGAAAACTTACCTAACCTTATTATAACAAGCGCAATTTAATTTACCCTAATCCAACTAAATATATTTGAGATAAGTTTACAATAATTTAATAATAAACACAATGAAATATTTTTTTTTCGTTAGGTTCAGAATAATTTTTTTGCGAAATTACTGCATACACGAATTTTCGCTTGCCTTATTCGGCAAGAGCGTTGCTATTTAAGCTAAAATAGCAAGTTTTACCTCTTCGGCAGGACATGTATATCACTTCAGTACAACAGTAATAATTTAAAAGGGGAATTGAGGGTATCTTGGTCTCTAGTTGTTACACGGAGTATTGAAGTTTATTTATTAATATTAAATTGAAGGTAAAAGGAAATATCTCCTTGGACTTTTAAAAGATGTCGGAATGTTAAGAGCTGAACATAAATTACCCAAGTAGGAAAACAGGAAGGCCAGTTTCTTCTTCGTATAATTTAAGGAAATAAGTATTAAGTAAATAAGTCATAAGGAATAAAAAGTCACAATACCGTGGTTGAAAATAAAATTATATAAAAAAAGGTTAGGGATAACATAGTTTCCAATAATTTGGCGCCGAAAGTGGTAATCTTGTCGCCCGGGAGTGAATGTAAGTTAATAAAGTGAGCTTAACTTATAAAAGCGTGGCCTAGGAGAAGTATAAGGACTGACAATTGTATTATTATACCCAAGATGTAATATTGTTTATATGATTTCGTTAGTAGCTCGTGCATTGTTTTTAGGTGTAATATTGTTACGGTAATAACGATCAATATTCGTACATGTCAAGTGCAAGAGCTTTGAAATATTTTTATTTTTCACTTCGATGCTTTCTTGTCCATTACAAAATGTATGCTATAGAAAGATGACGTAATGGCTTTAGGTTAGCAAGAATGTAAGAGGAAGACTTAAACATGATGTAGACAGACAGCAGTGCGCCCCCGCACACATCATTCAGGCCATGCTGGCATTGGTTGTTTACGGCGGGTCGTCATGGCAACCAGGCCAACACGACGCCACCTCTCTCTCTCTCTCTCTCTCTCTTTCTCTCGACTGATGATTTCTTGTCCACTGGCACTCGCAGGCAGTCTCTAACAACACAAAAAATCTGATCTAATCTTTCTTTTGCTGGGGAAACTTTTGTTTTAGAAATTTGAATTTTACAGGAGATTATTCTGGTTAAAATAACTATTGTCGCGGATTTTTTTTTAAATTTTTACAATATTATAAAAATTTATTCATGAAACGGGCAAGTTTCGAGCCTATTGATAGACCTTACTGCAGCCATGTTGTGAGGTTTGTCTGTAAAAACCTGTATTTGTGGTCACGGTGGTGCACAGGCTAAACTTGCTAGTTTAGCGTGTGCACCACCTAGTTGAATGAACCCTCCTACCCCAGCATAGTGCAGTGGTTAGAGCACTAGCTTGCTAGTTTTATCACTGGCTTACTAAGGATTCGAATCCTTTCCGTTCCTCGACTTGTTTACAATCGTGTTAGGATTTTGCGAGCCATTGTAAAATCATTATTTGTTCAGCGTTGAACTCATGTAGCTGATTAAAATTCGTTTTCACTGCTCAGAAAAGCACAATATTTAGAAACATTTTGTAATACCATAAATATCTTACGCTTAAATTATAAATATTATCCTCAAAATTCATATATAATGCTTAAATTAGAACGACTAACAAAATATACATATTCTGGAAATGTGTGTTCAATAACAAATGTATCTGTGATGCCTAATATATGAATTAACTTCATAGACTTGCAATTACAATATTGGTAGGAGTGTTTTGGATGTGTCCGGTTTGGTGTGGGGATGGTTTGTGTCCTGCTGGGTGTTGTGTATGATTTGTGTCTATTTATGTATTGTGAATATTGTGTCCTGGTGTGTAGTGGATGTTTTGTGCCGTAGTGTGTTCTGGAATCTAGTGTGTGTGTGTGTTGGGGATGATTTTTCCTGTTGAGGATTTACCCTCGTGTGTATTGCATTATTTGTGTTGTGTGTTGTGGATTTGTCAATGTATATATATATAGTGTGTGTCTTGTCTGTGTCTGCGTCCTGTTTAGCTAGTCATTTTTTGTGAGTTTTACAGACTACTGGTGTAAGCACAAGGAATGTGGCAAAATTGCCCATAATTGCTGGACGCACCCAGTTTCCTTCTTTCTTCGTCTTCCTTCCTGGGTTCTACTCCAGCAAAACAGGGCTCAAACGAAATTATTTTCTCGACTATGCAGCCTTTGCAATTAACCGTCAGCTGTGTGGCAAGAGTAATATTAGGAAAACCCGTTAGAAAATTAGTGTCTGGTCAACAGAGGGTGTAGAGATAATTGATGGAGCGGGTGTGGTGTCAAAGCGACTAGAAAATTGTAGGAAGTTGAAGAGGGGAAGGGAAGTGAACTCGTTAAGTAACAAATCATCTACGAAATTTCAGGGTAACACACTAGTAGGGCGGGGTGTCACTATAAAGAATTATAGGAAACCGGAGATTGGTTGGTATCACCAATACGCATTTTATGAAGGCACAGATTTGGTAGGGTTTCATACGTTACGTTCTTCTCACTAAGATTTTTTTTTACAAATATCCTAGAGAGAGGAGGCAGGGCATGTAAACAATGTGATGACAAATTATGCGCTATCCCTAGCTCTCGTGTCTAGGCCCAAAGTCCAGAGAGCAATAGTGTCCTGGCTGTGGTACCGGAATCACTGAACCCCAGCAACTTTTACACTAACGACGACTCCTTCGATGAGCCTCTGAGAGGTGCATTATGAAGCAGTTTCCTGTTGAAGAAAAGGCAATCAGCCGAGCTACTTAGGAATGCTAATGATAACGTCTACTTAGGGTGGGTAGGAATGTTGTGTGAAGAAGCCGTATGAGAACGAGAAAGTAAAGTAGAGAAATAAATAAGGGTTCTTGAGCAAGCTTTTCGAAATACGAATTTTGCTACTTTTACGTAGATTAGGGAATTGTGAGTCTTGTGTAGGTGTTTAAAAAGCCGGGGGGGGGGACAGGTACATCATAATTTATACTTGAGAAAATTCTAGAGGGGCTGTTCCCAAACATGCTTAAGATGGTAAGACCATTTGAAAACAGAGACTTGTCAGACGATGCTGAGTACCTTCAATAAAAAGCAGGGAATCGACGAATACGCTGAATGTTGGAGGTGGATCACAGTCCTTGATCTATCTGGAGAACTGGTCTGTGGCCTGGCCGCAGGGGCGTTGACCTCCCGGAAGCGTCTTCAGGTATCCTTAGGCGATGAATTTTGCAGTATTTGCGGGGGTAGAAGAGCCCACTGAAACTGGTCACAGGTGTTAGTTATGCCTGGTCTGAGACTGGGCCGCGGAGGTTGTGGTATCCGGAACCCATAATGGATAATAAAAAACCTCGTGTCCTCGTCTTTTAACTTAATGGACGTATGAAAGATTTTACTAAAATAAGGGAAAGAAAATGTGCGTGTTCGTGCGCCCGCATGTGAAGGGGTGAGGAAGTAGAGGTAGTGAGAATGAATTTAGGTTCAAAGTGCCTTGTGTTTACATGCCAAAGATCACATCACGTGTTGGCAGCCAGGCGAGTCATGGGGGGGGGGGGGTGACATGGCTGGGGGAAAGACGTGGAGAAGTTGGAAGATAAATTTAAGATTTGGGATGCGGTGCAAAATACCCCCAATGAAACGTAAGGGCACTATTGGTACACTAAGAAAACACCATAAGTGTCCGAGGCGCAAAACTGTTCAACAGCCTCCCACCAAGCATAAGGGAAATTACCAATAGGCCCCTGGCTGCCTTCAAGAGGGAGCTGGACAGATACTTAAAATTCGGTGCCGGATCAGCCGGGTTGGGGTTCGTACGTTGGACTACGTGCGGCCAGCAGTAACAGCCTGGTTAATCAGGCTCTGATCCACCGGGAGGCCTGGTCGTGGACCGGGCCGCGGGGGCGTTGATCCCCGGAATACCCTCCAGGTAGACTCCAGGTAGGTATGCCGCTGTATTTTTTTTTTAAGTTACTCGAATAATTGTAATCAACCCAAAATGCTATAAATACTGGACGAACATTATAGGGAAAGGAACAAAGATTGTCAAAATAATAGAGGGCAGAAATGTAGGGAAGGAGCATAGTTTTTCTCCACCCTTCGTATTGTTGGTTTGATTTTATTTCGTGAACATGGGCTCCAGTTATGTATAACATGTTCTGCGGCTGACACTGGAGGTACAATATATTTATCAACATCATTAAGCATACGGATACTTTTTACCCAAAACTTGATTTCCATCAGGTCCTGGAGTTTTCTTACACTGCCCGTTCAGGGCAGGAGAAATATCAGAGCTGGAACAAATTCAAAGATCGTTTACGGCTCACATTGAGCCATTGAAACATCTAAATTATTGGGAACGCCTTCAAGTCTTGAACATGTACTCATTTGAGCGGAGGAGAGAGAGAGAGATACATGATAATATATACTTGGAAAGTACTTGAGGGCCTGGTCCCAAATCTGCACACTGCCATAACAACATACTGGAGTGAGAGATATGGGAGGAAGTGTAAAATAAACCCAGTGAGGAGCAGGGGTGCGTTGGGGACAATACGGGAGCACTGTATTAACATCCGGGGTCCCAGACTATTCAACATCTTACCAGAAGATATCCGAAACATCGCTGGAACCAGTGTAGAAGCCTTCAAGAGGAAACTGGACAAGTATCTTCATCGGGTGCCAGATCAACCAGGCTGTGATGGATATGTGGGTCAGCGGGCCTCCAGCAGCAACAGCCTGGTTGACCAGGCAAGCACCAGACGAGCCTGGCCCATGGCCGGGCTCAGAGAGTAGATACTCTCGAAAAACTTCAAAGGTATATCAAAGAGGTTTTTAAGACTTTCTCCGGTCCGACCCACAAAGGTCGGATAACACACAAGTACCTAGTTTTACTGCTAGGTAGACAAGAGGAGCAGGACTGTAAGGACACTGATCCATATGTTTCTCCGCGTCACTATGAATCGAATCTCGCCAGTGAGCTACTCGGCACCCTAGGTAAAGATAGCAAGTGAGGGTTGAGAGAGGGTGTCATGATAGATGGTTTTGTGGTAGGTAGTGCAGTGAGTTCAGTTTAGTAAGAACGAGTTGGCGTCTAGATTGAGAAGGGATGGTAGAGAAAAGTGAAAGATGGAGAGGGGTACGTCAAGATATCGGGCTGAGATTGATTGTGCAGTACTAAAACGGTCTGAAGTAATTTGAATAAGAAGTTGATTGGTGAATAGTAAAATTGATAAAAAAAATGATGGATTTATGTCGGGGAGAAAAACAAGATGAGTTCCTAGTGATAAAATATTTGAAGGTAGAAAAATATAAGGTAAAGGATAGGATGGGGAAGAAAAAATGGGAGGAGGAGCCTCTCCCATTGAGGATGCACGAGACAGGAGGACCCCCCTTCCTGGCAAATGGAGGAGAGAGTGAGCCCCATTCTCTGCAGGGTGGGGGCCCCCATCTATGGTGGAGGGAGGTGAAGGAAGCTAAAAAAAACCCGAAATGATAAATTTTATATATGCAATGACTCAGAAGTAAACACCAGTTAACCTCTTGTCCGCTCAACCAATAGAATAACTCACCCACACCATAACCAGAGTTTATTTAAACACAGTATTAAATACTTCTATTTTAAAAAAAATATAAAACCGGACATAAATTGATACTTTGTACTTTGAAGCTAAACCAGGTCATCTAGATACACCCAAGCTAGACCATGACGACATGGTCTTGGATGCATTTGAAGACAAGCAAGATGCAGATGCAAAATATACTGGCATTTCAAAAGCATCTGACATGTGCGACCATGGGGTAATTGCACATAAAATGTGTGCAGAAAGAATAACTAGGACATTGGGCAGATAGATATTTAACTTCCTAACGAAAAAACCCAAAGAATAATAACAGATATTAAAATCAGAAGCTGCTACAGTGAAAAGTTCTTTCCCCCAAAGTAAGGTACTCGCCCCGCTTCTCTTTCTCGTTCTCATAGCTGACATACACGGATATATATCAAAGTACTGGGTTATCCTTTGCAGACGACGAGTGTCTTCGGGGTCACTCGTTTTCTTTAGGCTGGAGTACTGCTGTATACTAACTGTCCCCTTCAGGTCAGACGAAATTGCTGAACCGGAAAATGTAGAGAGAACCTTCACAGCTCATATAAACTCAGTGAAACACCTAAATTACTGAGAGCGTGTAGAGTTCTAGAACTGTACTTCTTAGAACATAGGCGAGAAAGATGCATCATAATCTACACCTAGAAGATACTATAGGGATTGGTCCCAAACTTGCATACTGAGATTAATAATGAACACAAGAGGCTTGGCAGACGGTGCAGGATTCCTCCAGTGAAAAACAGGAAAGGGATGAGCAAACAGAGAGAGAACTCAGCAAGTGTTAAGAGACTACAGCTTTTCGACACCCATCATGCATTACGGGATATAACAGACTTCAAGAGAGAACTGGTCAGATTCCTTAAAAACGGTTCCTGATCAGCCGGGTTGTGATGCTTACGGTGGGCACTAACATCTTGGTCGATCATGCCAGCAAACAAGAGGCCTGGTTTGGGATAGGGTCGTGGGGGCGGTGACTTACGGAAGCATCCCCAGATAAGAATGCACAGTTCTACTTGCACTTCTTAGTATTTCTTAAAGATACGATAGGTCAAGAACCACTCTCTTAGAGAGAGGCATTGCCCGGAGATGACCATGACACTTCTGTCCTGTCTTGGAAGTCGACTCCTACCCCTCACTCTGAAATTGCGTACATATTGCACTGATTATGCCAGCCATTACTCTGAACTGTTAACTCGTTAATCATCCCCCCCCCTCTCTCTCTCAGTTGAATTCACTTCACATCCTGTCTTCGTGCTTGCCCTTTTATTTTCATGTACACGGTAATGATGATGTATTAAACGTAAATACAAACTATCATACACCAAAATATATATATTAATTATATTTAAAGCTGCCTTCATTATAATATAGGGAGGGTTCTCTCCGTATTGGGAAAGGAAATAGGGCCCCTATTCAAGTTGGAGGGAAAGAAAGGGGTCATTATTAAATGACAGGATGGCCAGTCGAAGTTAATGGCCGGTGACTGACGGGGGATGGGGATTTTTGTTACTGGATCAGTGAGAGAAAAAGATAGGGGACCGGCTGTCAGTGCAGGGTATGACGGAGCCAGGTGGGATGTTCAGATTGACAGGATGAGTTTGAGATGCATAGTTGAATGTGATCGAAAATTGGAGGGAAATAAAGAGGTTGAGGGGAGTGAAGGTGATGTTATGAAGGCGGGACTAATCTGAAGGGGTTAGTCTCCAGCGTGGAATTATTGGCAATTATCGGCGCACCACTGAAAATTGCAAGCATGAGTTGAAGGTTTGAAATGAAAGGAAGTTTTAAGTTTGACGCGATAACATAGAGAGGGGTCAAGGGTATTAATAGTGAGGATTTCAGGTTGTAGACATGAATAAAAAAGTTTGAAGTTGTAGGCAAGTACTGGGAGGATTTGAGTTTGTTGGTAGGAAATAAGAAGTTTGTATTTGTTAGAAGGCTATGTTGTTGGTTGTAGGTAGTGATGAGATGCCAAATTAGAAATTTTATGAAAATACTGCACAACCCAAACCAGCATGGTTTTAGAGCTAGGGGATGATACTTATCACAACTGGTAAGCTACTATGACAGAATTACAGAGGTGTTGGAAGAAAGAAAAACGCAGGTACGGCATGCGCGGATTTTGTAAAGGCGTTTGACAACTGTGATCATGGTGTGATTGCATACAAAATGAGGGCCAGAGGCATAACGGGGGAGGTAGACAGATAGTCACCCAGGTGGAAGACACGGAAAATTTGCAAGAAAATATAAGCAAGGTTTTCCAGTGGGTAGTGATAGTAAGTTCCAGCTGCTTATATATGGAAAGAATGAAGAGCTCAGTAGGGACACTGTATAGAAAACCCAAGATGATTATCAAATATAAAAGGAATACACGAAAGACCTGAGAGTAATTATGTCAGTTGAGCTTTCTTTCAAAGAAGACAAAGCAAGTGTCAAGACAGTCAGGAAAATGACAAGATGAATAATGAGAACTTTTAAAACAAGGGAAATGGTGCAAAAGGTGACACTATTTAAATCGCTTGTAATCTCTCGTTTAGGGTACTGTTCAGTGTTGACGGCTCCCTTCAGGGTAGGGGAGATACCAGGACTGGAACAGAGATCATTTGTAGCCCGCACAGGAGTAAAGCGTTAGTATCGCCTTAAAGTCTTAAATATATGTACTCACTGGAGCGGAGGGAGAGAGGGATACATACATAATGATAGTATATACGTGTGGAAGGTACTTGAGAACTTAGTCCCAAATCTGCGCACTGCCATAACGACATAATGGAGTGTGGTGCAATGGGCACAATAGAAAACATTGCATTAACACCCGTGGCCCCAGACTATTCAGCATCTTACCAGAAGATATAAACACTGCTGAGATAAGTGTAGAAGTCTTGAAGAGGAAACCGAAAAAGTATTTCCACCAAGTACCAGATCAACTAGGTTACCTTTACCTTTGATATACCTTTGAAGAGTTTCGAGAGTATCTACTCTCTGAGCCCGGCCATGGGCCAGGCTCGTCTGGTGCTTGCCTGGTCAACCAGGCTGTTGCTGCTGGAGGCCTGCTGCCCCACATATCCATCACAGCCTGGTTGATCTGGCACCTGGTGAAGATATTTGTCCAGTTTCCTCTTGAAGGCTTCTACACTGGTTCCAGCCGTGTTTCGGATATCTTCTGGTAAGATGTTGAATAGTCTGGGACCCCGGATGTTAATACAGTGCTCCCGTATTGTCCCCACCGCACCCCTGCTCCTCACTGGATTTATTTTACACTTTCTCCCATATCTCTCACTCCAGTATGTTGTTATGGCAGTGTGCAGATTTGGGACCAGGCCCTCAAGTACTTTCCATGTATATATTATCATGTACTCTCTCTCCTCCGCTCCAATGAGTACATGTTCAAGACTTGAAGGCGTTCCCAATAATTTAGATGTTTCAATGGCTCAATGTGAGCCGTAAACGATCTCTGGATTTGTTCCAGCTCTGCTATTTCTCCTGCCCTGAACGGGGCCGTCAGCACTGAGCAGTATTCTAAGTGAGGGAGCACTAGCGATTTGAATAGTGTCACCATCGGCATTATTTCCCTTGTTTTGAAAGTTCTCAATACCCACCCCGTCATCTTCCTGGCTGTTGTGATCTTTGTCTTGTTATGGTCTTTAAACGACAGATCAGCAGACATAATTATTCCCAAGTCCTTTACGTGTTCCTTTCGTTCTATGTGGTGACCCTCTTGCGTTTTGTATATAGTGTTCCTTTGAGTTCTTCATTTTTCCATACCTAAGCAGCTGAAACTTATCACCATTGAACGTCATGTTGTTCTCCACTGCCCATTGGAAGACCCTGCTTATGTCCTCCTGTAATTTTTCAGTGTCCTCTACCGTAGTGACTTTCATGCTTATTTTAGTGTCATCTGCAAATGATGATACAAAAGTGTGCTGGGTGTTTTTATCTATGTCTGCTATGAGGATTAGAAACAGCAGAGGTGCCAGGACAGTGCCTTGGGGCACTGAGCTTT
>WNWK01027758.1:0-26003 GCA_009830355.1 Cherax destructor | reverse complement strand
GAGGCGGGGCTAGGGTTATGACTGCCCCCGCAACCACAAATAGTGAGTACATACACACACACCCAGGTGAGTACCCCTCGCCCCTGCAACCACAACTAGGAACATGGAGAGAGTTCCGGGGTTTTAAAACCCCCCTGTGGCCCGGTCTGGGGCCTCATTTTGGGAATCGAGCCCGTTCCCAGGCTGTTACGCGGGGCCCCCGCATTTCCGTGCAACCACGTGGCTGGTCAGCCCCCACTTTGGGTGCCAAAACCTGCCGGGAAGACAGCCAGGGGTTTGTTTAATCTCCTGAGGGTGCTGGGGGGCGGTTGAACGGTTTGGGCCCCCTAAATTTTTAGGGGTACCTTAACGTCCCAGGGGCCCCCCTGTTTTCCCGGGGGGGATGTTCCCCAACCCCGGTTTTTTGCCCTTTTTTTCGTGGGGGAGTGACCCCGTGTGGGAATTTTGGACTAACCCCTAAAGAATTTTCCACGTGTATATAATTGTTTCTCCGCCTGCATTCTAGGGAGTACAGGTTAGGAACTTAAAGCGTTTCAAAATTGAGGGGGTTTTATCCAGTTATGCGTCCCCAAAATTCCCTTCCATTTTACAGCAATTTCATCCCTTAAAAGGGGCATTTAAAGAAACAATATTCCAGCCTAGATAGAAAAAACGCCCTTTAAAACAACATGGGCTTGACCTTGGTTTTAAAGGGGTTCTCTTTTCCCAATTGTCATTTTTCTAGCAGTGAATTGTTTACGGGATGGCCCTTTGGGAAGGTGAGATCCTCTGACATGATCCCCCAGGTCTTTGACATTATTTTTTCCTTTATTGTGTGGTTGGAATTTTTTTTGTACTCGTGAAATTTTAATTTTTTCCCTTTTTCCCCATATCAAATTGAAATTTTCATCATTGAACTTCATATTTTTTTTCTGCACCCCATTTAAATATTTGTTTTGTGTCTACTTGGGGTCTTGCAGTGTCTTCAACGGTGGACACTGTCATACAGGGTTGGTGTCATCCAAAGGAAACCGGACTTTGGTTTTAACCCCTGGTTTTCCGGGAAAGGGGATGAGGAACAGGATGGGGCAACCCTTTTCCTTGTGGGAAAACTTTTCCCCCTGAACTGCCCAGACTTTTCTCTGTTGACTAATTCCCTTTTGTTCTACTTGTTAGGTTTTAGATCCCCTCTACCCACTTTTCCCCGTTATTCCTTTATCCGCATTTTTGTGCTATTACCCCAGGGGCCCCTTTTCAAAGGCTTTTGCAAATCTGTGTAAAAAACATCTGATATTGTTTGTCTTTTGGGGAAAATCCCGAACCTTGTCGGAAGGGCCCGTAGGGTTTGGGGCATACAGGAGGCCGCTCAAACCCCTGCCTCCTGGGTTTTTGTAATTGATGGGGATCTTAAAAGAGCTTCATCTTGCTTCTTAGAACCCTTTCAAAGATTTTTGATAAAGGGACGTTAGGTATTTGGCGTAGTTCTTTGCTTTGCCCAACCCCCCTTTGGGGGAGGGGGTATGTCTGTTTTTTTTAGTAACTGCGGGGTATTTTTGTCCCTGCTCCCTCCCCTAGGATGTTAAAAACACTGATAGGGCCCTTTCAGTTCTTGATGAACACGGTGTTCCCCTGGGGTCTGGGCCTGGAGTGGAGTGCATGGGCTTCATTTATTGTTTTTTAAAAGTCATTTTCAAGGGAAAGCCAGATAGGCATGCATTTTGCCAAGTTCGTGGCACTTATAAAAATTCTTTTTAGGTTTTCAATTTTCAGTCTTTGCAGCCAAAAAACTGAGTCAATTGGACTTTAGTAACTCCTCATTTCCTTGCTGTCATCTGTTTAGGACCCATCCCATTTAAGTGGGGCCCAATACAGTGGCCCCCTGGGTAAAAAAATTAATCCATTCCAGGAGCTATTTCTAAACCCCAACCTTTTTAATCCAAACCCTTTTTTTAAAAAAAAATTTAAAAAATACAATTAACCCTTTTTAAAAAAATATTCAAAAAAATATACTATAATATAAATAACTTTTTACTTTTTAAACCTTTATGGAAGAGACTTGAAAACATCTGGAAGATGGGGTGGATGACGGGGGCAGGGGGGTTAGGGGTTTGGGAAAGGGGGAACCCCCCCAAAAACGATTTTCAGGTGTAAAACCCCTTTTGGGGTTACCTTTCATGGTTTTTTTAATGCCACTAGGCCCCAGTTTGGGGAGTCATTTGGACCCCCCTGGTGAAGTAAGGGGTCCACAGTCCTCTGTTTCACACACTCTTTAATATTTTCCCTGAAGTGCAAAATGGCTCTGTCCCCAAGGGGGTTAAAAAAAGGCTCATTTAAAGCTTGCTCGGGGTGGTTTTTAAAAATTTTTTAACTCTTTCCCACTTTGTACACATCTCCTTACACCTGAAGAAGGCCCCCCTTCTCTCTCTCCCTCCCCCCGGAAGCAATAACCTCAGCTGTGGTCTGTTGCTGTTCCAGATAAAATCAGCCCTTCAGTTTTAAAAGCCCCTACCCTGTGCTCCCCCATCCTTTTTACCCCTCCCCCTCACCTCCAACCCCAGGCTTTTTCCCCAATCCCACAATATCTTCCCAACATCTTCCAAAATTGGGGCCCGGGGTCTCGAGGGGGCCGCCTCAAACCCCTTAAAAAATCCTCTGTTGGACACAACCTGGCCACAATGGTCCCCAAAGAGTTCAGTCCGGGAAGCCCTTTTCCCAACCCTTACCTTGGGCCCGGGAAATCCCGATATTGAAGTGATTTTTCCCAAGTCTTTGGGGTCAATTAGAGTCATTGGTCATTTACAGCCCCTTAAAACCTTTCCTTTGGTGTACAGTTTTTTGAAGTTTGCAGTGCCCCGCGGTCCATGGGCGGGATAGGGGAGGGGGAAAAGGCAAAAAACTTCATGAGGGTTTGGTTGTCAGGCAAAAACTTTTGAAAGGGTTGTGGGGGATGAGCAGGGCATTGCCCAAAGGTACCAGGAGGCCCCTTAGTCCCAATTTTTTTTTCCGGGGGTATTTCTTCACTGGGGGCCAAACCTCCAGTCAACCATTCCTTAAAATCCCCAAGGACTCATGCCTTGGTTTTGTTTCCAATGCACAAATTATTCTTTAACACTGTGTTTTCTTGGGGCCTTGGGACTTTCAAATGATACACCAGAAAAGGTTTCCCCAAAATCACCACTGGCATTGGCACACATCATAAGGTTAGCCTGTTTTCATAAGGGTTTTTCCCCCTTTTTATGCCTTTCCTCCCCGAAATTTAAGGCCCCTTTTAAAAATTTTTTTCCCAAAAGGCCTGTTTTATCATAATTAAACACCTTTTTGGGGGGAAAAATTTTTCAACTTCAGGCCCCTTAAAATTTACTCAAACTTTTTAGCTGAACGTTTTTCTGGGCTTTCTGCCTCACAAACCCGTTGCCACTATGTTTTTTAAACCCCCAGACCAGCCTTTGCTGGGTTTAAAATCACTCACCACCACTGGTTGCAGGCATTGTCTTGACAAGATCTGGGGGCCTTCCCCCTTTTTACAAATTATGCCCTTTGGGAAAAACAGTGGATTTTACGATGGTCTCCCAAAATGCCCTTTGTGTTTTTTTTTTTAAATGCTTTTTAAATGTATTTTGGGGGGCTAAAAAAACTAGTCTTTTTTTATTCCTTTGGGATAAATTTCGGTTTGAATTCTTTAACAGCATTCTGGAACAAAAAATCTAAAAAGGGAAATTTTTTTTACCATTTTCCCTCTTTTTCATTGATCCCCACCATCAGTAACTTCTCAACCCCCATCCCTGTTTTGACTTTGTTTTTTAAAATATCAACCCCTTTTTTTAACATTAGCTTCCCCTTTATCTCATTTTTTTTGGGGTGGGGTGATAGTGATACTTTTCATTTAAACCCGGAAGGGCCCGAAAATACCCTTTTTCATATTTTTTTATTATCTCTTTCTTTAGTTCGTGGGGTTCCCCCACTCCTTTTACCTCTGGGGTGCCACTAGGAAGCTTCTTTGGACCCCTTTACCTTTTTTAAAGGTAATCACTATAACCAAAAAAAAACAACCCAAAAGTATTGTGAATGTTTGAAAAAAGCGAGCTTTGGTAACTTTCAAGGGGAAAAAAACTTTACTGGCGTCCCTTTCAGGCCCGGCGCAGCAGGCGGACAGGTCTTCGTTTTATCCCAAATTTTTTAATATCCGATGGGGAAAAGCTTTATTCCCAAATTTTTTTATTAAACCTTTTTTTCCGGGGGCCACTGATTGGGTGTTTTTCTCGACTTTGATTTGGCATAAAAAAAGAAAATTGGGTTTCTTTTAATTTCATTTTTGGTTTGGGTTTTTCCCGAGTTTCTTGATTCCGTTTTTTCCTTTCCTCCGTTTGGGCCCTCTCTTTTTAGTTTAACCTTTTTCTTTTTCCCAAAGGGTTTTAGGCAAACCTTGGCCACCCAAATTAATTTTTTCTAGACATAGGTTAGGGTCCTGAAGTACAGGGTATCTTTCCCGTTTATATCATTTAGGGCTTGGTTTTTCTTGGGTTTCCCCCTTTGTTTTTTTGAAGTTGAATTTTGGGGAAAAGGGTCCCCGTAACAATTTTGGGGCGATCGGGGGTCCCCCGTTAAAATTTTGGACCCCTATTATGTTGGATCCGGTATATTGTTTTTAAATGAAAAAATTTCAAACAGGGTCACATTGTTTTTTTCCTTCCGGCACAAAAAAACCTCTCCCCGGGGGGCTGTGGTTAAGGTTTTGATGGCGGGATTTCGGCCCCCTTTACCCTTTTTAAGAAAAGGACACAAATGAACTAATGAGACATTTTTTTGGAACGTTTGCCCCGGGGCTTTTTTCCAAAAAAACAGGGACACAGAGGGTATTTTAAATCTCAAAAGGGTAATAAGGGGGAAATTAGTGATATAAGTTTTTGGTGTAAAAAATGGGAAAACAACTTGCAATATAAAAGGTGAAAAAAACAATTATTGGGTAGTTTAAAAAACAAGAAAAATTTTTTGGGTTTGGGAAAAGAAAGGGCCCTTAAAGTTTCCACACCCGGCCGGGTTTTTAGCAGGAGAGGAGTGATGGAGGATTTTTTTTCAGGGGGATTTTTAAGACTTTGGCTGAAGCTGCCTTTATTTTTGTTTAATTGTTTTAAAAAACAGGATAAGTGCTGATTAAGGGCCCTTGGGTCGGGAAACTTTCTTTGATTACTAATCCCCCAATTTATGGGTTTTGGGGAAATTTGGGGGGGTTTTTTACGAGGCTTTTCGGTTATCGTTCCAATGCAAAGTTTCCCCGGGGGGGTTTTCGGGTTTTTTGCCGCCCTACAAACCTGTGCCCCCCGGGAAAATTTAAACCCCGCTTGACTGTTCATGGTGCTTTTTTTCCGGTTGTTTTTTAAGAAGGCGGGGATGGCGATTGGTGTTGATTTAGAATATTTTAAAAATGTTATGCTTTAATGCATGTAGGCAAACCTGAACAACGCCTGCAAAACACTAAAACCCCCAATCATCCAAAATTAAAACCCTGTTTTAATCAAAGAAACTTTTTCCCGAAAGTCCTTAACACCTTTTTATCGCTTTTTTAAAAAAACCAAGAAAAAGAAACATGAAAAAAAAACCAAAGTTTCGGGAGGTTCCCCGCTGTTGCCTCGCCTTTTTCTGCCAACTTTTCCCTTTTATTCAGTAAGTACTGACGCAAAAAAAATTTTAAACAATCAGAAAAAAAAACTTTTTATTTTGAAAAATTTTTTTTTTTTTTTTTTTTTAATAATACCCAGGGGACACTTCAGGATTTGGAGTTGCAAGTCAGGTTAAAAACCAGCCTGGCCTTTTACAACCCCAAAATTTTATAAAAAAAAGTGATATTTTGCACAGCTTTTGCCATACATACAGCCTCATTTAATAGTCTATAAAAAATATATATATATATATATATACAAACACGATTTGAGGGATTTTTGACTTTTTTTCCTCCCTAAGGTCTATGCTTGCGCCGATCCACTGGCCCCCGATTCCCCAAATGGGTCAGGGGGGGCCAGTTTTTATTCATTTTCTTTTTGTATATTAGAAAATTTTTTAAAAAAGAATGAAAAAGCAGGGGCGCACAACAGATTCTGAACCCACACCATGACAAGGGGCAGAGCACTGCGACCTTGTCATGAGGTTCGGGGGTTCAGCCCGCGGCCAGAGATCAGTGTTTGTGAATATTTCCCTGCTCTTTCGACCCTAGCATTGTAAAAATCTCTAGTTGTGTCGATGCATGCAGGGGATGAGATGAAAAGCTGTAAGCCTTCCTGCCTGAAAGCTGGCTCCCTTTGGGAATAACGCCTAGCGAAAGCTGGATGCCAAGGCATTGGACCAGTGTGGCACGGGCAAAGCACTGCGTACCTTGTCATGAGGTTCGTAGGTTCGAGTCCCGTCGGCCAGAGAACAGTGTTTGTGAATATTTCGCCTGCTCTTGCGAATTCCTAGCATTGTAAAAATCTCTAGTGTGTCGATGCATGCAGGGGATGAGATGAAAAGCTGTAAGCCTTCCTGCCTGAAAGCTGGCTGCCTTGGAATAACGTCTAGCGAAAGCTGGATGCCAAGGTATTGGACCAGTGTGGTACGGTCGGCAAGCACTGCGACCTTGTCATGAGGTTCGTAGGTTCGAGTCTCCGTCGGCCAGAGATCAGTGTTTGTGAATATTTCGCCTGCTCTTATAATTACTTAATATATATATATATATATATATATATATATATATATATATATATATATATATATATATATATATATGCAGGTACAGCATGTTGTACTGAGAATGTTTTCCCAGCTTGACACAAAGTTTCTTCTCCACTGTTTTTTTTTTTTTTTTTTTGGAGCAGTTTATCTTCAAAGACTTCTATAAATTATGATTATTTGCTTGAATTGATGCTGATGAAGAACTCTTGATTTGAGGAGCTGAGTTACCCTTTCCCCTTTACGGGTAAAACTGGATTCCTCTTAGACCACTTTATTGCCCAGTAAGTATTGTTTCTCTGTTAGCATCCATCCATATCGACACTTGTGATCCTTGTAGTATCTGCTTCAGGACCACAGAACCAATTAGTAGAACCTGGCAAGGAAAAGATAACAAGGGAAGGCAGTGGTTCATAGAACCTTCATGGAAAGTATTTTTATATTTGAAAACATTATATTCTGTCTGTGGGTTCCATTACCACTTTAGCAACATTGCCACCAGGTACCCATATTTTTGGTGGTGACAGCTGAAGATCTTAAGCTTGAAAATAACCTAACCATTAGAGAAAAGCTTCATTTCAAAAATATAACAAAGCATATCAGTGAAGGACCAAAAGATGTCTTGAATATTTATGGATATCTGCTGAGAAAATGTGACAAGAAAGCAGGCAAGGAATTTGTCAAAAGATTCCAAGAGGTACAGTGCTTATATCTGTACAGTGACACCTACCAGAAATGGACATCGATGCTAAACCCTCAATGACATCTGGGGTGCACCTTGGTGCTGGAAAGTAACACCACTCGAAAGATGTAACATGGTAAAAGCAATAAGACTAGACAAGATCTCGCTACTTCATGTCCCCCACTGCCCCTTCTTCACACTTTTAGTGATTTCAGGTGCTCCTCTACTTACCATGGGGTTAGGTTCCAGTGAATCCATCACAAGTTGAAAACGATGGGGTTAGGTTCCAGGAATCCATCATAAGTTGAATTTTAATGTACCGCCATCTCCCACCGAGGAAGGATGACCTAAAAGGAAAACAAAAGTTTTCTTTTTACATTTAGTAATTTATACAAGAGAAGAAGTAACTAGCCCTTGTTCCCAGCATTTTAGTCGCTCTTATGACACGCATGGCTAACAGAGAATTGATATGATATGACAAATAAATCAGTAAATAAATAACTACTCTCACAGACACTGTCACAATGAATCTTACTAAATGTCTAGAAGTAAATACTACAGATCTAAATGGATTGTGAAAACATGCAATTACATTAAATTTTACAACCTGCATGAATTGTATCACTAGGCAACAAGAGCATTTCACCCTCCATGGAAGATGTGTTCATTTAATATCACATACCTGCAAGTCCCTCCCAAGAAGCTCATTGCTAGTAATCCTTAAATCGATGCTCAAGAAGAAATTTCTCGCCTAGCTGGTAGTAATAAGTTATCACAAGTTATATACACTGATGGATCTAAACAGGAGTCTTCTGGCAGGGCTGCATCTGCTCTGGTTGCCACCTCCCTAGTTAA
This sequence comes from Cherax destructor, assembly GCA_009830355.1. Taxonomy (NCBI): domain Eukaryota; kingdom Metazoa; phylum Arthropoda; class Malacostraca; order Decapoda; family Parastacidae; genus Cherax; species Cherax destructor. The sequence continues at coordinate 17,788 of WNWK01027758.1, read as the reverse complement.
AAACAATAATAAATTTTTTGAACTAGGCATAAGAATTAACAACTGGATGTCTACATTGCAAACTGAATTGTTTGCAATCCTAATGGCACTAAAGCTAACCTATGACACTGAGCTTGACTCTATCATCATTACTGATTCTATGTCATCATTGCAGGCTCTTACTCATATAATGACTAACAGCATGCTCATTGGAGAAGCCAGGTATAGATACTCAAAATCCTGACAAAGGAATTAATGTACAATTGCTATGGATTCCATCACACATTGGATTACTCCTTCATGATAAAGTTGATATGTTAGCCAAGAAGAGTACCTAGAAGGAGAATGTAGAATATAACTTTGGTATATCTGTGTCTAGCATTAGGAATAATATTAGGAGAGAAATAAATAATGAAAATGATTGCTATATGAATGCAGTTAGAAGCCTGAGTAGATCTATAACCCACTATGATAACATGAACATAGATAAGTATGTTTATGGAGCAACTTTCAATGTGAACAGACTGACTGATGTTGTAGTGGCCAGGCTTAGGCTTGGCTACAAGTACTTCTGGCAGTTTGGGAGACACACAGATGATGATCAAACTAAATGCAAATTAAGTGATCAGGCATATGGTCACTGTATTGAACACTATGTGCTTAATTGTCCACTTATTGAGGAATATAGAGATAGACAGTATAATAACTTATGTGACATGTCAAGATATCTTATTAATGAAAATAAGATACCAGTTATACTAAGTAAATTTCCTAAATTTGCTTGTAACAGATAAGTGAACTGTAGATATAAATCCAAATCTAATTTCCACGAACGTGCCTATCTGTGCTCATGATAACGTGAGCATAGATGGGCATGTTTGTGGAGCAACTTGCAATGTGAACAGACTGACTGATGTTGTAGTGGCCAGGCTTAGGCTTGGCTACAGGTACTTCTTGAAGTTTGGGAGACACAGATGATGATCAAACTAAATGCAAATTATGTGATCAGGCATATGGTCACTGTCTTGAACACTATGTGCTTAATTGTCCACTTATTGAGGAATATAGAGATAGACAGTATAATAACCTATGTGACATGTCAAGATATCTTATTAATGAAAATAAGATACCAGTTAAACTAAGCAAATTTCCTAAATTTGCTTGTAACAGATAAGTGAAATGTAGATATTAATCCAAATGTACAATTTTAACCCTTTTGGGGCCTAGTGCCTAGGCCTTTTGTGTATCCATATGCTCTTGCGCTACCGTCCACAGGATGGATATGGGGTGCACAAAACTAGCCACTTCGGTGGCAAAATCTAATCTAATCTCACTGGGTAAGTAAATAGCAAATAATTACTAAATAACTAAATACCAGTATTGTATAGTACAGTGGACCCTCGGTTAACGAATACCCCGCAAATCGTGCAATTATGTAAGTATAATTTTGTAAGTTCTAGTGGAAGTGTATTTTTGGGCGTCTGAAATAGACTAACCTACGTGAAATTTTTCCTTAAGGGAGTAAATTGTTCGGTAATGGCACTTGAGCAGACTTCAGGAGTGAAGTTTTACGAAACTCGGGGGTCCACTGTACGTACAAAATTTTTTTTTACAGTACATCACACCATCATAAAGTTGAAATATCATAAGTTGAACCATCAGAAAGTGAGGAGCATTCGTGAAACTTCAGTTGCTCAGATAGAAGGTAAATCTTGTGCCATATTCTCTTAATCTCAGCTATCTAGACAGAATTAGAGGTTGCTAGATTATAGTTAGTCATTCTCAGCAGCTAACCTCAATATGGACCACCATGTAGATGAATGGTTCAGAGAACCGACAAGTTATAAATTAGACACATATGCAACACTTGGGTATCTTTATTGATACAGTATATAAGCCAGTTCTATGGCTCTATGCTGTACTTTCTACAAGATTGATAGACTGAACACATCGCCTCCAGGCTGAGGGACTGATTACCTCAAACTCCTCCACTCCTTACACCTTTCTGCTTTTTATTGGACTGATGAAGCAACTGTGTGGCGAAACATTTCCTCAATAAAGATATCCAAGTGTTGCATATGTGTCTAATTTATAACTTGTCAGTTCTCTGAACCATTCATCTACATCTTGTCTGACACAGCAACATCTTGGGATCTTGATACAAACAAATTCTTCAACACTTGTCCAACCTTTGGATAAAGACCTACTTCGACTAGTGGATGGTACCACTATGACCCCCGCCTCCTCCTGCTTTGCCTCACCTGACTACAGTATATAAGCCACTTCTATGGCTCTATGCTGTACTTTCTACAAGATTGATGGACTGAACACATCGACTCCAGGCCGAGGGACTGATTACCTCAAACTCCTCTTCTCCTTACACCTTTCTGCTTTGTATTGGACTGATGAAGCCACTGTGTGGCAAAACGTTTCCTCAATAAAGATACCCAAGTGTTGCATATGTGTCTAATTGATAACATATGGACCACCATAAGATTAGCATTATGCCTATAGCTACAGATATTTACAATGACCTAGTATTTTACTAATATTTGTTATTAATTATACATTGCTCACCTATATTATCCTTCACCCATTTGATACCTGAAACCTTCCTGGATCCCTGCCAGGGTCTTTGCATTGTATATGATTTGATACCTGAAACCTTCCTGGATCCCCTGCCAGGGTCTTTGCATTGTATATGACTTGATACCTGAAACCTTCCTGGATCCCCTGCCAGGGTCTTTACGTTGTATATGACTTGATACCTGAAACCTTCCTGGATACCCTGCCAAGGTCTCTGCATTGTATGTGACTTAATACCTGAAACTTTCCTGGATTCCCTCGCGCTGTATAACCCTGTGGTTTAGCGCTCTTTGATTATAATAATAATAATTCCTGGATTCCCTGCCAGGGTTTATGGGACCTTATTACACTTTGTGTTCAACATTAAAGATTAAGAATTTTATTTCTTTGCATAGTTTACAATGTGCAATTACAATTTTGATTTGCTAAGTACAAAGAAAGCCACTGGCCTCACATCAGACACCAGTAAGTAGCCACTCATACACTATCTGCAGTATATTCACTGAGGCCCATTTTGTTGAAGGTTGTGTGCAAAATCCAGACTGAATGTATTTGTGTGAAGATTGTTTCAAATCCCTCAGGTATTAAAGACCAAATAGCAATACCACTTTCAGCATGTAAGTGTAAAAGATTTCTCTGTGAGTGTGAATATAAGTGCATCAGGCAGGTGTCATGTGCTTATACCATACAGCAGAAGACTGCAGCTAAAAGTGTGAGCAAGTGGAACACTGTACATATCCAAAAAAATGAACACTGGATGCTATACTGTAACATCATATTGCTGAAATTATTAATATATGTATTCACAAAATAATACACTAAACCTGTAAGAGTCATAGTTCTGATTTGAAAATTTGAAAATAATTAAATTTTTTTAAGAAAAACAGTGAGTTTGAAGTGAAACCTTCATTATGACATTTCTTCCATGACTACTTTATCAGGTATACAGAAACGTACTGATACTTGACCTTATAAGACAAACAAGCACCCTGAGATCAGGCTCAGAAGAGGTCATGAGGAGACAGGTAACTCAAACAATGTGTGTATTTTAGGCACTGATGTGCGAGTGGGGTGAAAGGAGGGCCAGGGTCAGGTCCATAAGAAATATTTCTGAAAAGCAAGGGAAGTTTTCTTCTCCAGAGTGTACATTATGGTTGAAATTCAGTTTACCTTCCCAATTTATGTAACAAGTCTCCCTTGTAAGTAACAATCCTCCCTTGTAAGTAACAATCCTCCCTTGTGAGTAACAATCCTCCCTTGTAAGTAACAGTCCTCCCTTGTAAGTAACAGTCCTCCCTTGTAAGTAACACCTCCCTTGTAAGTCCTCCTTTGTAAGTAACAATCCTCCCTGTTAAAGTAAAGTAAAGTAAAGTAAATTTTATTTCATTGCAGATTACATGGTATTGGTAGTTACAATGTAAATTGAGTGCAAGGAGAGCCACTGACATGCCATAGCATTAGGGACAGCTTAATCTAGTAACTTAAAGACTATGTACTTAATATTAGAGCAATTTATTGAGTTTATTCTAGTTAAAAATTGTTTTCAAATTACAATATGATGAAATTTTACTGTTAAAATTATTAAATGATGATATTAGATTGTTACAGGTGTTTAGATTCTCGAATGGTAATATGGAATTGAGATTATCTTAAGGAAAATAACATTGAGCATTTTTGACATTAACTTATAATATGAGTATTTAGTTTTGGGTGAGTAGGGGGTAACATAATAGTAACATATTATTAAAAATTGAGATTATCATATAGGAAAGTAATAATGAGCATTTTTCAAAGTAGCATATAGTATGATTATTTAGTTTTGGGTGAGTAGGTGGTTTTTGAGTTGAGTCTTAAATTGATTTTCAGACAAGGTTATCTAAATATTTACTGGTAATGAATTCCAGATTCTGGGGCCCTTTATGTGCATAGAATTTTTACATAGGTTGATATGAACATGGGGTATATCAAAGAGGGATCTGTGTCTTGTGTTGTGGTCATGGGTCCTATTAAAGTTGGTGAGGAGAATTTTGAGCGGAGGGTTTATATTAGAGTGTAAAGTTTTATATATGTAGTAGGCACAAGAATAAGTATGAATGTTCTTTACGGTGAGTAGTTTTAGACTTTTGAATATTGGTGGAGTATGCTGTCTAGAGTGGGAATTTGTTATCATTCTGACTGCAGCCTTTTGTTGTGTTATGAGTGGTCTAAGGTGATTTAATGTTGTTGATCCCCATGCACAGATTCCATAGGTGAGATAAGGGTAGATAAGTGAATGATATAGTGCAAGGAGAGCTGATTGTGGCACATAATAGCGTATCTTTGATAATATGCCTACCGTCTTTGATATTTTCTTGGAAATTTGTTGTATGTGTGTTTGGAATTTAAGGCTACTGTCAAGGTGGATTCCTAGGAATTTTCCCTCTGTGAGTCTTGTGATGGGTGAACCATTGAGCATTATGTTAAGTGGAACATTTGTGGCTTTGCTTCCAAACTGTATGAAATAGGTCTTGTCAGTATTGCAAGTAAGCTTGTTAGTCGTCATCCATGTTGATATTTTCTGTAATTCAGCATTAACAGTGTTGGCCAGTATAACTGGATTTGGGTGAGAGAAGACATATGTTGTGTCATCTGCAAATAAAATGGGTTTGAGTAGTTGTGATGCATTCGGTAGGTCATTTATGTAAATGAGGAATAGTAGTGGCCCCAGGACACTTCCTTGAGGGACTCCGACTGTAATTTGTTGTGTGGAAGAGTTCGCTCCATTTGTGTACACGTACTGGCTTCTGTTGGTGAGGTATGACTTTAGGTAGTTGAGTGGGTGCCCCCTTATACCATAGTGTGCTAATTTTGTGAGCAGTAAATCATGGTCGACTGTATCAAAAGCTTTGCGTAGATCAATGAAGATTCCCAGTGGGACTTATTTTTTCTCAAGTGCGGTGTATATTAACTCCAACATGTGCATAATAGCATCGTTTGTGCTCTTGTTTGTCCTGAATCCAAATTGACAGGGGTTGAGTACATTGTGTGAGACGAGGTAGGAATAGATTTGTCTATGAATTAATTTTTCGAAGATTTTAGAAAGCAGTGGTAAATTAGAAATTAATCTATAATTATTCAAGTCTGTTTGATCACCTCCTTTGTGGATCGGGGTGACCCTAGCTATTTTGAGAATTGATGGAAAGGTAGAGGCTTCAATGGATTTATTGAATAGTGTTGCTATAATTGGTGACAGTACCTGTGAAGCTTTTTTGTACATAAAAGTTGGTAAGCTGTTTATGTCTCCTGCCTTGTTTTTAAGGGTGTTGATTATGAGCGAGACTTCAATTGGGTTGGTAGGAGCTAGGAATAGCGTATTAGGGTAGGTGTTTGTTGCTTTTCTGACATCACCACGACGCCAAATGACTTCGAAAAGGCAATAAATGACATGCCCATGCACTCTGCTCCAGGCCCAGACTCATGGAACTCCGTGTTCATCAAGAACTGCAAGAATCCCCTATCACATGCTTTTAACATCCTATGGAGAGGGAGCATGGACACTGGGATCATCCCGCAGCACTAAAAACAACAGACATAGCCCCGCTCCACAAAGGGGGCAGTAAAGCAATAGCAAAGAACTACAGACCAATTGCGCTAACGTCCCATATAATAAAAATCTTTGAAAGGGTTCTATGAAGCAAGATCGCCACCCATCTTGATACCCATCAATTGCACAACCCAAGACAGCATGGGTTTAGAGCAGGCTGCTCCTGTCTGTCCCAACTACTGGACCACTATGACAAGGTCTTAGATGCTCTAGAAGATAAACAGAATGCAGATGTTATATACACAGATTTTGCAAAAGCCTTTGACAAGTGTGACCATGGTGTAATAGCACACAAAATGCATGATAAAGGAATAACAGGAAAAGTTGGTAGATGGATCTATAATTTCCTAACATGTAGAACACAAAGAGTAGTAGTCAACAGAGTAAAGTCTGAGGCAGCTACTGTGAAAAGCTCTGTTCCACAAGGCACAGTACTTGCTCCCATCCTATTCCTCATCCTCATATCAGACATTGACAGGGATATAAGCCAAAGTGCTGTGTCTTCCTTTGCAGATGACACCCGAATCTGTATGACGGTGTCCACCGTTGAAGACACTGCAAGACTCCAAGCAGACATAAACCAAATCTTTAAATGGGCTGCAGAAAACAATATGAAGTTCAATGATGAGAAATTTCAATTACTCAGATACGGAAAACGTGAAGAAATTAAAATCTCATCGGAGTACAAAACTAATTCCAACCACACAATAGAGCGAAAACTAATGTCAAAGACCTGGGAGTGATCATGTCAGAGGATCTCACCTTCAAGGACCATAACAAAGTAGGAATTGCATCTGCTCGAAAAATGACAGGATGGATAATGAGAACCTTCAAAACCAGGGATGCCAAGCCCATGTTGACACTTTACAGATCGCTTGTTCTATCTAGGCTGGAATATTGCTGCACACTAACTGCATCTTTCAAGGCGGGTGAAATTGCTGACCTTGAAAATGTGCAGAGAACCTTCACCGCACGCATAAGTGCGATAAACCACCTCAACTACTGGGAACACTTGAAGTTCCTAAACCTGTACTCTCTAGAACGCAGGCGGGAGAGATACATTATTATATACACATGGAAAATTCTCGAAGGCTTAGTACCAAACTTGCACACAAAAATCACTCCCTACGAAAGCAAAAGACTCGGCAGGCGATGTAACGTCCCCCCAATGAAGAGCAGGGGTGCCACTAGCACGTTGAGGGACAACACAATAAGTGTCAGGGGCCCAAGATTGTTCAACTGCCTCCCAGCATACATCAGGGGGATTACCAACAAACCCCTGGCTGTCTTCAAGCAGGCACTGGACAGGCACTTAAAGCCGGTACCTGACCAGCCAGGCTGTGGTTCGTACGTTGGACTGCGTGCGGCCAGCAGTAACAGCCTGGTTGATCAGGCTTTGGTCCAACAGGAGGCCTGGTCACAGACCGGGCAGCGGGGGCGTTGACCCCTGGAATTCTCTCCAGGTAGACTCCAGGTAGTCTGTTGGATGGGTGTTTGAGCTTGGGATTTTACTCACTAGATTCTTTCCTATGGTGGAGAAGAAAACATTAAGTCTGCTGTCTCAGTAGGTGAGAGTAGGGGTTCATCTGCTTTTGATAATTTGATGGTGTTGTTTTTAGCTATCTTATTATTTCCTAGAATTGCAGATAGGGTCTTCCAGGTCTTTTTCATATCACCTTTTATGTTCTGGAGTCTGTTCTCATAATACAATTTTTTTTATCTTCTTATCAGGCTGGTAGGGATTGATGAGTAGCGTTTGGATTGTTCTCTGGTTATTAGACCCCTTCTGTATTGTTTTTCATATTGGTGCCTTTTGTTAATGGATTTAAGGATGTTGGGTGTTAGCTAGGGATTGTTAAGTCTCTTAGCTGTGATCTGTTTAGTTTTTTTAGGGCAATGTTTGTTATAGAGGTGGTGGGTTTTGTTAAGGAAATTCTTGATGCATTCATTAGTATCTGTATATGTTTCTAACTCATTATGCCAGTCAATGTTAATCATAGCTGTTATAAAGTTATTTACAGCTGACTCGTCATGTAGTCTGAAGGTAACTTTTGTAATATCTAGGGGCAATTTACCAAATTTGGTTATGAGAAAGGTCGGATAGTGGTCTGTGGTGTTGTCTGTGATTATGCCTGATTTTAGAGGGGATATAGTGTTAGTCCAGATGTGGTCTAGTAATGAGGTACTAGTCTCGGAGATTCTTGTAGGTTTTGATATTGTTGGTAGTAACAAGCAATTGCTCATAGTGTTTGTGAATTCTGTTACTTGTGGGTCCTGGTCATGTAGGAGATTTATATTGAAATCTCCTGTGAGCAGCAAATGGTCTTTGTTCATGTGTGCATCAGTTATCAGGTTTCATAGTTTTTCACTAAAATGGTGAATGTTTGACTGTGGTAATCTGTAGATGTTTATCACTGTGAGGGGTTTTTGCAGGTCTTTTGATTTAAATTTAGCTATAATATATTCTCCATGCTCATCCCTTATGCAAGAGTTATTGATACATTCAAGTTGTTCTGAGTAATATATAGCTATTCCACCCCCTCGCTGATCTGTCCTACAGTTGTGAATGGCTGTGTAACCTGGGATGGCATAGACATCTGTAGTATCAGGCTTTAGCCAGGTCTCAGTGAGTGTGATAATAATAATAATAATAATAATAATCATTTTTATTTGGACATGATACAAAGAATTACATTTGGTTATTGAGATTACATGAGGTGTACATGCCAAAAGCCCCTAGTATGCAGGGCATTTTGGGCAGACTTAAAATTAACTTAAAACTAAATTGTAATAATTATTCTAGATAGCATACAATGAGTAAAGGTGAGTATTTAAGCTATGAAATTTGAACATAGTTTTGTACTTTTGTCTTCATTATAAAATTAATTAAATCAGATTAAACAAATTAAAGCAATATTAATAATAAAATAATAAAAAGTTATGGTTGATAATTTATAAAATAAGTAAAGTTGCATATCTAAGTTTTAAAGTTTGAATATAAGTTGAACATATCAATTAATTGTAGCAATTTATTGCAGCAATGCAACTAATTGAGTGAGATAACAATTTAAAACAATTAATTGCATTGCAGTTAGTTTACGTGGTCATTATAATGTAAGTGTTGTGGGAATAATTAGCTAAGTAAGTATTATTCATAACAGGTTTTACATTCATTCATTCGTTCATTCATACAATACATTGACTTTAAAGTCAGGTTTTACGTTAAGTGATTATTCTACTTTGCTGGTAATGGTTGATATGGAGCAATTAGCTTTGGGTGAGAAGGTGGTTTTTTAGCATTGCTTTGAATTGGGGTACAGGTAGGGTTTCTTTGGCAATGACAGGTAATGAATTCCAAATTTTCGTGCCTTTTATGTGCATTGAGTTTTTACATAGTGTTAGGTGGACACAGGGAACATCGAGGAGTGATCTGTGTCTAGTGTTATGGTCATGTGTCCTGTTAAAATTAGTAAGGAGAAGTTTGAGTGTTGGGTTAATATCTGCATAGAGTGTTCTATGTATGTAATAGGCACAGTAAAAAGTATGGATGTCTTGTATGGTGAGTAAGTTTAGGTTTTTGAATATTGGTGGAGTATGTTGCCTGGAGTGGGAATTTGTTATCATTCTAACTTCTGCCTTTTGTTGTGTTATTAGTGGTCTGAGATGAGTTATTGATGTAGAGCCCCATGCGCAGATTCCATAGGTGAGGTAGGGGTAAATGAGTGAGTGATATAGGGTAAGGAGAGCTGGTTGTGGAACATAGTACCGTATCTTGGATAGTATTCCCACGGTCTTTGAGACTTTCTTGGAGATTTGTTGTATGTGTGTCTGAAATTTGAGGCCACTGTCAAGATGTATTCCTAAGAATTTTCCCTCTGTGAGTTTTGCGATAGGGGACCCGTTTATCATTATGTTAAGTGGTGCGTTTGCAGCTCTGTTCCCAAACTGGATAAAATAGGTTTTATCAATATTGAGAGTAAGTTTGTTGGTCCTCATCCAGGTAGATATTTTCTGCAATTCAGTATTTGCAGTGTTGGCTAGTGTGTCTGGGCTTGGGTGAGAGATAACGTATGTAGTGTCATCTGCAAAAGTATGGGTTTGAGTAGTTGAGATGCATTTGGTAGGTCGTTAATGTAAATGAGAAAGAGTAGTGGGCCAAGAACACTTCCCTGTGGGACACCTACGGTAATAGTTTGCGCGGTGGAGCTAGCTCCATTTGTGTACACATATTGGTTTCTGTTGCTAAGGTATGATTTTAGGTAGTTTAAGGTGTGTCCTCTTATACCATAGTGCGATAATTTTAAGTGTAACAGATCATGGTCAACTGTATCAAAAGCTTTACGTAAATCAATGAAGATTCCCACTGTGATTTCTTTTTTCTCAAGGGCGGTGTAAATTATTTCTAACATGTGTATAATGGCATCATTTGTATTTTTATTAGGCCTGAATCCAAATTGACAGTGGTTGAGTACGTTGTTGGAGGTGAGGTAGGAATATATTTGTCTATGAATTAATTTTTCAAAGATTTTGGAGAGAAGGGGTAAGTTAGATATCGGCCTGTAGTTATTCAGGTCTGCTTGATCTCCCCCCTTATGTATTGGGGTGACCCTCGCTATTTTGAGTATTGATGGGAAGGTAGAGGATTCAATGGATTTGTTAAATAGTGTTGCAATAATTGGTGAGAGAACTTGAGAGGCTTTTTGTATATATAAGGTGGTAAGTTATTTAGGTGACCTGCTTTGTTTTTTAATGTGTTGATTATAAGTGAAACTTCTATTGGGTTGGTTGGGGCTAGGAATAGTGTGTTCGGATAGGTGCCAGTGAGATAGTCGTTAGGTGGAGTATTAGAACTTGGGATTTTGCTTGCCAGCTTTTTACCTATGGTGGAGAAGAAATCATTGAGTTTGTTTGCTGTTTCAATAGGTGGGAGTAGGGGTTCATCTGGTTTTGTTAGTTTGATTGTTCTGTTTGTGGATATCTTTTTTGTTCCTAGAATTTCAGATAGGGTTTTCCAGGTCTTTTTATATCACCTTTTAAGTTATGTAATCTGTTCTCATAGTACAGTTTTTTGACCTTCTTATCAGACTCGTTAGGTTTGATGAGTAGCATTTTGTTTGTTCTCTTGATATTTGTCCCATTCTGTACTGTTTTTCATATAGGTGCTTTATATTAATGGACTTGAGTATGCTGGGGTTAGCCAGGACTATTTAATCTTTTAGTTGTGATTTGTTTAGTTTTTTTAGGGCAGTGTTTATTATAGAGGTATTGGGTCTTTTTAAGAAAATTATTAATACATAAGTCAGTATCTGGGAAGTTGTCTATTTCTGTTTGCCAGTCAATGTTTGTCATAGCTGTTATAAAGCTATTTATAGCTGTCTCATTATGTAGTCTGAAGGTAACTTTAGTAGTCTCTAGTGGTAATTTTCCGAGATTTGTTATGAGAAAGGTCGGGTAGTGGTCAGTGGTATTGTCTGTGATTATGCCTGATTTTAATGAGGATATGGTGTTAGTCCAGATACGGTCTAATAGAGAGGCACATGTCTCAGAGATTCTCGTAGGTTTTGTTATTGTCGGGAGCAGCAAGCAGTTGCTCATAGTGTTTGTGAATTCAGTTACTAGTGGGTCCTGATCTTGTAGGAGGTTTATATTGAAGTCACCTGTGAGGATTAAGTGGTCTTTGTTCATGTGTGCATCAGTAATCATACTTCCTAATTTTTCACTAAATTGCTGAATGTTTGACTGTGGTAATCTATAGATGTTTATAACTGTGAGAGGTTTTTGTAGATATTTGGATTTAAATTTAGCTATTATATATTCTCCATGTTCATCTCTTGTGCAAGTATTGTTAATACATTCAAGCTGGTCTGAGTAGAACATAGCTGTGCCACCTCCTTGTTGGTCTGGCCGACAATTGTGTATGGCTGTGTAACCAGGAATGGCATAGATATCTATAGTATGAGGCTTTAACCATGTTTCAGTGAGAGCAATGATGGACATACTGGCCTGAAGTGAGTTTAATAATGCAGTGAGGTCATCAAAATGTTTGCTTAAAGATCTGACATTGTAATTAAAGATAGTTATGTTATTGTTGGATTTGAGTAGTGTTTTAGCCTGTTCTGCTGTGTAGTAATGACAATTGTTGTTAGGTTCATGTAAGTCATTTAATAGAAGGTTGATTTCAGGATCAATGTTTGGAATCATAAGATTTAGTGTGATTCTATAATTAAACTTAAAATTAGAACAACACAAGTAGACCTAAGAATAGGACAATGCAAAAGGATTTCTTGGCACGTGAGTTAGTACGTTGAATATGTTTACAAAAATGAAAAGAATGAGCTAAGGTAGTCAATTTACAGCTAATAAGAATCTAAAACTATAGCACCTGAGTTAGCACCTGAGTAAGTTAATTAATTAAACAAAAGTTTATATATGAGTGTGATTCTAAAAAGATTAAGAACAATGAATAATGCTAGACTTAGAGATATGATATCTGATCAATTGATTTTTCTAGCTAATTGGATTAACAGACTTTTGAATAGAAGTCACAGAGGTTTAGGATATATCTTTACAGTGTAATTGATTTATTATTTAACTAGCTAATAGAACTGGTTGGAAAGTTACTATGATTAGTATTAATTTATAATGGAACAAATATTAAGATTCAGTATTGCACTAGTTGTGATTATAGAATTTATTAAAGGTGATGATTGACATATTGGTCTGGAGGGATTGGAGTAGTGCTGTGAGGTCATCATAATGTTTGCTCAAAGATCTAACATTGTAATTGAAGATAGTTATGTTATTGTTGGCTCTGAGTAATGTCTTTGCTTGATCTGCTGTGTAATAGTTGCAGTTGCTGTTGGAATCATGTAAGTCATTTAATAATAGGTTGATATCAGGATCAATTCCTGTAATCATAAGATTTGATGTGATTCTATAACTAGACCTGAGGACAATGGATAATACTAAACTTAATAATATGGTACTAGATTAAATTCTTAGTAACTATTGGATTATTACAAATTTTTAATAATTGTTCACAGAGATATAAGATATTTGACAGAGTTCTTGGCACGTGAATTTGTATTTTAGTTAATTTATACAAATGCAATTAATTGAACTATGGTAGTTATTCTAAAGCTAGGAATAAAGGAGCTAGGGAAAATAATAGTAACAATGAAAGTAAGGTAATTTAGTACCTGAGTTAGCACTTTAATTATTATAATAAAAATTAATATAAGAACTGTGGCAGATATTTTTAAAAAAAAATAAAAACTAGGGAATATAATAGTAAACAATGAGAGTAAACACTTTAGGGAATATAATAGTAAACAAAAAGAGTAAAACACTTTAGCACCAGTATTAGCACCTTAATTATCTTTTAAAGCTTCAAGTAAAGGAGTTATTGGATTAAAGGCAGTACTAGGTATTGATTTGTTGGGAACTATTTCAAGAGAATATATAAATGGGGATTAAATTAAATGGACAGAATAGTAAATATGATATAAAATTAATTTAGAAGCAAGATTTGATTTATATTAAAAAGTTTAAGCAAGTAATAGCACTAAAAAAAGTACATTGTGTATGAGGTAGTTGGTACTAGCTAGTAAAGTTAGTACAAAAAATTGCACAATAATGTAGTAGTAACATACATTAATACACCACACGTATATTATGTGTTGAGGACAATTGGCTAATCAGTATTGGTGATGTCAGCTTGTCTAAGGAAGTTGGTGAGATCACGTTCGTTTGATATAGAAAATTGCTGACCTGTTGATCTTCAAGCCTCTATATCTCGGTAAGATTGATCGCAAAATTTGTTTTTGCCTATTAGATTTAGAAAAAAAAACTATAATTTCTTAAGAAAAATAATTTTTTTTTTTAAATTCTTCGACCCTGAGAACAAGATTTGGAGAGGGCCTGTCGACCCTGAAAGGGTTAAAAATAGAAAAACAACAGGAATTTTGTACAAATATGTAGTCTTGGAGACTGTGAAAGCTAGTGTACTGAAGGAGATTAAGATGCTTGATGCTGAGACACTGTGCTGCCCATTCATGACCCAAATTCTCATACAGTATACAATAACAACTGTAGATGAATGGTTCAAAGAGCCGACAAGTTGTTAAATTTGACACATATGCAACACTTGGGTATCTTTATTGAGGAAAACGTTTCGCCACACAGTGGCTTCATCAGTCCAATACAAAGTAGAAAATTGAAAGGAGAGGAGGAGTTTGAGGTAATCAGTCCCTCGGCCTGGAGTCGATGTGTTCAGTCCATCAATCTTGAAGCAAGTACAGCATAGGGCAAATAGAAGTTGCTTATATACTGTAGACAGGTGAGACAAAGCAGGAGGAGGTGGGGTCATAGTGGTACCATCCACTTGTCGGCTCTTTGAACCATTCATCTACATCCTGTCTGACACAGCAACATCTTGAGATCTTGATACAAACGGATTCTTCAACACTTGTCCAACCATAGGACGAAGACCTACTTCGATTAGTGGATGGTACCATTATGACCCCACCTCCTCCTGCTTCGTCTCACCTGTCTACAGTATATAAGCAACTTCTATTTGCCCTATGCTGTATTTGCGTCAAGATTGATGGACTGAACACATCGACTCTAGGTCAAAGGACTGATTACCTCAAACTCCTCCTCTCTTTTCAACTTTCTACTTTGTATTGGACTGATGAAGCCACTGTGTGGCGAAACGTTTTCCTCAATAAAGATACCCAAGTGTTGCATATGTGTCTAATTTAACAATAATAACAATTCATCAGAGAGCCTGTTGTAACTCCGAGTTGTCGGTAAACGAGTACATCGGTAAGTGAGGAGAGGCTGTACTCAAGATATGGAAAACTGTATCACGGTATACAACAAATTCTATCCACACAATATAACAAAAAACTAATGTACAGTGGACCCCCGGATTTTGTAGTCGTTGGATTTCTTAATTTTCGGTAATAGTAACGTTTTTTCGTCAAAATATTGGCTTAGTGATCGTCATTTAACCCTTTGAGGGGTCCAAGGGGTCTCTCTGAAACTCGTTCTCAGGGTCCACGAATTTAAAAAAAAAAATATTTTTTCTTATGAAATGATAGAGAATCTTTTTCCGATCATAACACCACAAACATTATGAAATTTGATTAAAAACTAACGGAATTAGGCTTTCGCGAAGTTAGCGGTAGCCATGACACTTACGCATCGGCGATTTCGCCTACTTTGAGCCCTATTTTCGGCACATTCCAATGTTTCAGTCTACTAAAATTATAGCTATTTCGCTAGAACTCCATTTCTTCTATTGATTGAGTACAAGAAACCGCCTATTTCAATTTCAACTACCCAAAATAGTGGTCAGAAAATGGCAATTTGGCCAATTTTACACAAATTTCAAACTACCTGGAGTCTACCTGGAGAGAATTCCAGGGGTCAACGCCTGGCCCGGTCTGTGACCAGGCCTCTTGTTGGACCAGAGCCTGATCAACCAGGCTGTTACTGCTGGCCCACGCAGTCCAACGTATGAACCACAGCCCGGCTGATCAGGTACCGACTTGAGGTGCCTGTCCAGTGCCTGCTTGAAGACAGCCAGGGGCTTGTTGGTAATCCCCTGATGTATGCTGGGAGGCAGTTGAACAATCTTGGGCCCCTCACACTTATTGTGTTGTCCCTCAACGTGCTAGTGGCACCCCTGCTCTTCATTGGGGGAATGTTACATCGCCTGCCGAGTCTTTTGCTTTTGTACGGAGTGATTTTTGTGTGCAAGTTTGGTACTAAGCCCTCGAGAATTTTCCATGTGTATATAATAATGTATCTCTCCGCCTGCGTTCTAGAGAGTACAGGTTTAGGAACTTCAAGCGTTCCCAGTAGTTGAGGTGGTTTATCGCACTTATGCGTGCGGTGAAGGTTCTCTGCACATTTTCAAGGTCAGCAATTTCACCCGCCTTGAAAGGTGCAGTTAGTGTGCAGCAATATTCCAGCCTAGATAGAACAAGCGATCTGTAAAGTGTCAACATGGGCTTGGCATCCCTGGTTTTGAAGGTTCTCATTATCCATCCTGTCATTTTTCGAGCAGATGCATTGCTACATTGTTATGGTCCTTGAAGGTGAGATCCTCTGACATGATCACTCCCAGGTCTTTGACATTAGTTTTTCGCTCTATTGTGTGGTTGGAATTAGTTTTGTACTCCGATGAGATTTTAATTTCTTCACGTTTCCGTATCTGAGTAATTGAAATTTCTCATCGTTGAACTTCATATTGTTTTCTGCAGCCCATTTAAAGATTTGGTTTATGTCTGCTTGGAGTCTTGCAGTGTCTTCAACGGTGGACACTGTCATACAGATTCGGGTGTCATCTGCAAAGGAAGACACAGCACTGTGGCTTATATCCCTGTCAATGTCTGATATGAGGATGAGGAATAGGATGGGAGCAAGTACTGTGCCTTGTGGAACAGAGCTTTTCACAGTAGCTGCCTCAGACTTTACTCTGTTGACTACTACTCTTTGTGTTCTACGTGTTAGGAAATTATAAATCCATCTACCAACTTTTCCTGTTATTCCTTTATCACGCATTTTGTGTGCTATTACACCATGGTCACACTTGTCAAAGGCTTTTGCAAAATCTGTGTATATAACATCTGCATTCTGTTTATCTTCTAGAGCATCCAGGACCTTGTCGTAGTGGTCGAGTAGTTGGGACAGACAGGAGCGGCCTGCTCTAAACCCATGCTGTCCTGGGTTGTGCAATTGATGGGTATCAAGATGGGTGGCGATCTTGCTTCTTAGAACCCTTTCAAAGATTTTTATGATATGGGACGTTAGCGCAATTGGTCTGTAGTTCTTTGCTATTGCTTTACTGCCCCTTTGTGGAGCGGGGCTATGTCTGTTGTTTTTAGTAGCTGCGGGGACGATCCCAGTGTCCATGCTCCCTCTCCATAGGATGTTAAAGCATGTGATAGGGCTTCTTGCAGTTCTTGATGAACACGGAGTTCCATGAGTCTGGGCCTGGAGCGAGGGGCATGGGCATGTCATTTTTGCCTTTTCAAAGTCATTTGGCGTAGTGATGATGTCAGAAGGCATGCATCTGTCAAGTTCTGTGGCACTCTCATGAAAAAATCATTTAGGTTTCGATTTTCAGTCTGGTTAGTGGCTCGCTAAAGACTGAGCTACTGGGATTTAGTAACTCACTCATTTCCTTGCTGTCATCTTGTGTAGGACCCATCCGGTTTAAGTAGGGCCCAATACTGGTTGTTGTTCTCGACTTTGATTTTGCATAGGAAAAGAAATACTTAGGGTTTCTTTCAATTTCATTTATGGCTCTTAGTTCTTCCCGTGTCTCTTGATTCCCAATTTCAAAATAGGGTCCATAATAAAAAAGCAGACATTCCTGGCACTAAATAACATCTTCTCTGTTCATTAGTCACGTCTCCAGGCCCCTCTTACATTACTTTTGCTTTCCATTTTGAATTTTTTTTCTCACAAAATAGAAGATTTACTGTTATGTATACAACTGCATCCCGTAAAAATTATAAATAATATCAGCTCACTTGTGCAAGAATATTAGACTCTCCAGTTGATGTGTATTGGAGCATGGGTGATTTTTTACTCCTGAACATCGGCCAAAATCGAACATTTTCGCTT
>WNWK01027757.1:0-26003 GCA_009830355.1 Cherax destructor | reverse complement strand
AGATGCTAAGACGTTGTGTAGTTTTAAAAATAGGTTAGATAAATACATGAGTGGGTGTGGATGGGTGTGAGCTTGTACTAGGTCAGATGCAGTGCTCCTTCCTTAAGTGAATGTAACCTGACCTGTACTAATTCCTTAAATGGAAGTGACCTGACCAGGTGGTCGGCTGGACAATTATATGAGTGGGTGCGGTTGGGTGTGAATTGGTCCTGACTAGGTTGTGCTACTAGGTCAGATGCAGTGCTCCTTCCTTAAGTGAATGTAACCTGACCTGGCTGGGTCGGGGCATTGGCTTAAGCCGTTGGAGATTTGGACCTGCCTCGCATGGGCCAGTAGGCCTGCTGCAGTGTTCCTTCTTTCTTATGTTCTTAAAGCAATGGCAAAGAACTACAGACCAATAGCGCTAACGTCCCATATCATAAAAATCTTTGAAAAGTTCTAAGAAGCAAGATTGCCACTCATCTAGATAACCATCAATTACACAACCCAGGGCAGCATGGGTTTAGAGCAGGTCGCTCCTGTCTGTCCCAACTACTGGACCACTATGACAAGGTCCTGGATGCTCTAGAGGACAAACAGAATGCAGATGTTATATACACAGACTTTGCAAAAGCCTTTGACAAGTGTGACCATGGTGTGATAGCACACAAAATGCGTGATAAAGGAATAACAGGAAAAGTTGTTAGATGGATCTATAATTTCCTAACAAGTAGAACACAAAGAGTAGTAGTCAACAGAGTAAAGTCTGAGGCAGCTAATGTGAAAAGCTCTGTTCCACAAGGCACAGTACTCGCTCCCATCCTGTTCCTCATCCTCATATCGGACATAGACAGGGATATAAGCCACAGTGCCGTGTCTTCCTTTGCAGATGACACCCGAATCTGTATGACAGTGTCCAAGCAGACATAAACCAAATCTTTAAATGGGCTGCAGAAAACAATATGAAGTTCAATGATGAGAAATTTCAATTACTCAGATACGGAAAACGTGAGGAAATCAAAATCTCATCGGAGTACAAAACTAATTCAAACCACACAATAGAGCGAAAAACTAATGTCAAAGACCTGGGAGTGATCATGTCAGAGGATCTCACCTTCAAGGACCATAACACCGTAGCAATCGCATCTGCTAGAAAAATGACAGGATGGATAATGAGAACCTTCAAAACCAGAGATGCAAAGCCCATGTTGACACTTTACAAATCGCTTGTTCTATCTAGGCTGGAATATTGCTGCACACTAACTGCACCTTTCAAGGCAGGTGAAATTGCTGACCTTGAAAATGTGCAGAGAACCTTCACGGCACGCATAACTGCGATAAACCACCTCAATTACTGGGAACGCTTGAAGTTCCTAAACCTGTACTCCCTAGAACGCAGGCGGGAGAGATACATTGTTATATACACGTGGAAAATTCTCGAGGGATTAGTACCAAACTTGCACATGAAAATCATTCCCTACGAAAGCAAAAGACTCGGCAGGCGATGTAACATCCCCCCAATGAAAAGCAGGGGTGCCACTAGCACGTTGAGGGACAACACAGTAAGTGTCAGGGGCCCAAGATTGTTCAACTGCATCCCAGCATACATAAGGGGGATTACCAACAAACCCCTGGCTGTCTTCAAGCAGGCACTGGACAGGCACCTGAAGTCGGTACCTGACCAGCCAGGTTGTGGTTCGTACGTTGGACTGCGTGCGGCCAGCAGTAACAGCCTGGTTGATCAGGCTCTGGTCCAACATGAGGCCTGGTCACAGACCGGGTCGCGGGGGCGTTGACCCCTGGTATTCTCTCCAGGTAAACTCCAGGTAGTCTCTCCACTAGTCAATATGGCTTTCGTAAGGGCCATTCTGCCATTGACCCCTTACTGTGCTTGGATACGTATATTTGTAATGCCTTTGCCAATAAGCACTCGGTTATCGCCATCTTTTTCGATCTTGAGAAGGTTTATGACACAACTTGGAAGTATAATATCTTGACCCAGGCCCACTCCTTAGGCCTCCGAGGATATCTACCATTTTTCCATAAGGCTTTCTTAACTGAAAGACATTTCCGTGTCCGGGTTAGTAATGAGCTTTCCCCGGACTTTGTCCAAGCTGAAGGTGTCCCCCAGGGTTGTGTTCTGAGCACAACACTATTTCTCCTTGGTATAAATAATCTGGCATCAGTTCTCCCATCCAACATTTGGTCATCGCTTTATGTGGATGACTTTGCTATAGCTTGTGCGGGTGCTGACTTGTCACCTCATTGCAGTTTCCCTCCAGCATGCCGTCAACCGAGTTTCCGATTGGGCCACCTCTCACGGGTTTAAATTTTCTAGTAGCAAAACTCATCAAATTACGTTTACTAGACGTTCAGTGGTCTCTGATGATCCGTTGTACCTATACGGCTCACGTATCCCAGAACGTGATACAATCAGGTTTCTCGGCCTCCTGTTTGACCGTCGATTGTCCTGGAAACCTCACATTACCTCTCTGAAGGCAACTTGTCATAGCCGGCTGAACCTCCTAAAAACCCTAGCACATCTTTCAGCCCTAATTTTATCGAAACTCGATTATGGTGACCAGATATATTCGGCGGCCTCCCCTGCTACTCTTTCCATCCTTAATCCCATCCATCACCAGGGATTACGCTTATGCCTTGGTGCATTTCGTTCTTTCCCGGTTGAGAGCCTCTATGTAGAAGCGAACATTCCATCTTTGTCCGATCGTCGTGATGCACATTGCATTCGCTATTATGTTCGCTCTCATGACCTCCGCAATCCTTCCATGTATAGGATTGTTACAGATGTTAGTAGACGCTCTTTATTTGTTCTTCGCCCCTGCTTATTCGTCCCTTTTCTCTTCGTCTACATTCACTCCTGTCTTCCCTTCAGCTACCACCTCTATATGTTCATGTGACATCTCCCTTTCCCCTACCCCCTTGGGAAGTTCCTGCTGTCCGTGTCTGTTCTATTCCTCTACCTTGCGCGAAAGCCCGCCTACCTACGGCGGCTTCTCGCTCTTTTTTTCTAGACCACTTCCGTTCTCATTCCCATGCCATCGCAGTATACACCGATGGTTCAAAGTCGTCTGACGGCGTCGGATTCGCAGCAGTGTTTCCGGACAACGAGGGCATCTATTACCTTCGGCTAGCATATTTACGGCTGAATTGTATGCCATTCTTGTGGCACTTATCCGTATTGCATCTATGCCTGTATCACCATTTGTGGTCGTTTCAGACTCCCTTAGCGCTTTACAGGCTATCCGTAAAATTGATACACCTCACCCCTTAGTTCTTCGTATCCAATTTTGGTTACGCCGTATCTCTAGCAAGCACAAAGATATTGTTTTTTGTTGGGTCCCTGGTCATGTTGACGTACAGGGTAATGAACAGGCAGACACTGCTGCGCGGTCAGCAGTACATGACCTTCCAGTTTCATATAGAGGTGTTCCTTTTACGGACTATTTTGCAGTCATTGCTACCCACCTTCGCCCCCGTTGGCAACAACGCTGGTCTGACCTGCTAAATAACAAACTTCATTCTATTAAACCGAGTATAGGTTTGTGGCCTTCTTCTTGTCACCAATGTCGAGGTTGGGAGACTACACTCTCCCGTCTTCGCATTGGCCACACTCGTCTTACGCACGGGTATCTCATGGAGAGGCTCCCAGCTCCTCTCTGTGAGCATTGTCAGGTTCCAGTGTCTGTTCGACATATTCTGTTGGACTGTCCACTTTATCAACGAGCACGCAGAATTTACCTCCAACGGCGTCTTCGCTCTGCTGCCCTTTCTTTACCTTCCCTTTTTGCTGATGGACCCTCCTTTAATCCTGACTCTCTCGTTGACTTTTTGACAGAAACTGACTTACTACACAAACTCTGAAGATTATACCTCTAGCACCTCCCTCAGTCCCTTCTACCTCGATCTTTTGCTACCCTCTATCCCTGCACTATCCACTGTCCTGCTGCACTCCATACCCTACTAATCATCCATCTCCCGCTTACAATCTATTCTCCCTGCATCCTGTCCTACCCTGCCGTGCTGTATGACCCTTGTGGTTTAGCGCTTCTTTTGATTATAATAATAATAATAATAATATGCATCATGCTTAATAAGATTTGATTCTACAATATTTCGTTGAACTGTAGAATTAATGGGAAGTAATTCTTTGGCATTAGTCCAACCTACACACTGGCCTGTATCCCTCATATGAATGAACAAAGCAATGGATTCCTGTCCATTAGTTTTTTGCATATTGATTTATATATGTAGTTATAATGTTGATATAATGTATTATGATATAAATATTCCTCTTCCTCCTCCATATATTTCTCTTTTCCTCACTCTGGGATAATGGAAATACACTATCTTCAAAAATTCCATTTATCTTGTGTAAGGGTTAGGAGAAGGGTAGCAGCACAGTGCTGATGTATCAGATTTTATTTTTAATACAAAAAAAAAGTCATTAAGTCACGAAGAGACTGTAACACCTGCTGTTGGAAAGACTGAAGAACTCTTCTGTGACATACAGAATTGATAATGTATAGTTTATTTGTGAGGAATGTACTCTCTTGGTTAGGAGTAGCAGCCTTAAATACCTACCAAAGAGACATCTCCAGCTTGGTCACCAATCATATCTCTCCTAGTAAAGGGAGAAATAAAATGCTTTTGGATAAGAGTATCCACATTAGGTGTACCTGGGTCTCATGACAAGGGTCTTACTTTATCAGATGACAAGACACCCAATCCTAGTTCATCGCTCTCCAGATTGAAGTAAGCAAGGCATAATGAGATTTCAGATAGTCATGATAATAACACTAAGAGGAAACAGGCAGGATGAAAACAATTAGATTCAGCAAAAACCTACTTATTTGTTCAGGTAGAAATGACGAGGAGCTTCTTACAAATTTCCAGGAACCAATAATATCATTACCATTAAGGAACCGTGTTCCTTCCACTGGAAATTTCTAGGATAGTCCCCCGTCACCACATATCCTGTATAAAACTTACTCTCTATATTGGCTGAGTCACTCAGCCAATATAGAGAGTAAGTTTAATACACTGAGGTTCCTTGACTCAGCCTGAGTCAAGGAACCTCAGTGAGGTGGCCCCCACACGACTCTAATAGAGCATCCATTTAGAAATAAACTAGTAGACTCACCAAGTGGTAACACGCCTTCCTTAATCAAACCTTCTTCCTAGATCATAGTAAGATATGAAACTGTATCCTTGTAACTATGAACATTAACTAGATTACCTAGATTACCAGTCAAGGAAAAGCCTACTTTAGCAAGACTGTAGAAATGACTCATAGCCTTATCAACAATGTCTTCCTGTATGTACTCTGAGCTAGTCACTTACCGTTTCTCATCACGTGTTTTTCATAGGGAAAATGAGGGCAAGAGTTGTTACTACGCCACGAGTCTGTTTCTACTTGGGTTATGGTGCAGATTGTACTTGGTGACGTTTATAGTGTAAACCATCTCGGTCATTCTCATCCTAGGCCTGTCTCTCTAGCTTAAAATACTGGTCATCATTATGACCCTTCTTCCTACAGTAAAAACAGCATAGCTGAAAAGAATTAGTCTTGGAAGAACTACGATTTTCCTTAGACTCAGTAACTGGCTGAGAAGCTATAAGTAGGTGTAACGTGTTTTGAATCACAGGAGAATAACACCTGTTGTTTCTTCTCTATTGCTTGTGTTACCTGTCTCATTCTATATAATGTTCTGATTAATGCTCTCCTAAATGCTCTACCTACCTCGCTAAACATATAGCTAAAAAAAAAAAACATACCACGGGCGGGGTTAGAACCAGCGATCAGAGTCATTAAACTTTAGACCGACGCCGTTAGCCACTGGGCCAGCTAGCTAAGATTCATCCAACTAGGTATATTTATACACCATAGGAAGGTTAGCATAGGCACCACTGTGACCACAAATGCAAGTTTTTACAGACGAATCTCCCGCCAGCGTGGCCGTGACAAACTCTAGCTCAAGTCCCCTCAAAGCCATCAACATGACTCACGAAATCGTAATGACACGATTGCAAACAATCCATACCACGGGCGGGGTTAGAACCCGCGATCAGAGAGTCATAAAACTCCAGACCGACGCGTTAGCCACTGGGTCGGACTGGAGTTTTATGACTCTCTGATCGCGGGTTCTAACCCCACCCGTGGTATAGCTTGTCCACGTGATGTATATGGGGAGCACAAAAAACTAGCCTTTTCGGCAGCGATATCTAATCTAATCTATTGCTTAATTTTTGATAACGTTTAACAAATTATTTAGAATTAGAATTACTTATCTGAACGAAGTAACTCTACATAATGGCCCTAGAAAAGACTTATTAGTGTACCTAATGCTCTAGAAAAGTTTATTATAGTTTACCTCACAGCTTTGAATATCAGTGTCATGGCACTACTCCTTTCTTGGTCTGTTATGAGTAATTAAAATACAGTCCACGAACAAATGAAACAAGAGCTACATTATTAAATAAATCAATAACTTTCTAATAGTTGCTCTCCAGTGGGAGTTTAGGCTGAGCGCTGAACATCAGAGTTTTGCATAAAAATTAGCAATATTTCATTCAATATTTGCAGGGAAAGCAAATTCAGCGTTGAGTCACAAGATGTGAAGACTTCCACACTGTCAAATAATTACAATTAATGTACAATTATACATAGACATCTTAAGGAGTAAGTAATGTAAAAATAAAACTTTTGCGGTAATCTTCAAGTAAGAAATATAATAGCTTTGACCCCTGGATGTTTAACACTGAAAAGAACACCTAATCTATAAATACATGAAATAAAGGGTTAGTATTTTTATATACACATGTACAGGTGGTGACATGTAGTCATGTATAGTCGTAATTATGTATACCTTGGGAATGTTAGTGCCACAGACGCTGATTCCTGGTTCAAATACCCGCTCGCTTGCCCGCAGGGCATAGCTAGTGAGTTGATATGTAGCCGGGAGAACGAGCAGACACACTGAGGCACACCATAACTCCTAATAAAACACAGAGGAAGAGCAGATGTGCATTCTCTAAACCGCCCACTCAATCAAAACACAAAACCTCACAACAAATAAGGCAGCACAACAGAGGCTCATGGAACTCTAACATTAAAATCCCCTCAAAGGCATATGGAATGTGTGTAAGTTTATAGGAAAGTTTCCCTACGACCAACATTTTACCTGGAACAACGTCGTTGGATTGTACTAGGACCCCCTCGAGACCCAACACAAAAGAAGAAATACGGGTTTACTGGTGTATTCCAACATAAACTGTACCTTACATGGTTTACACACACACACACACACACACACACACACACACACACACACACACACACACACACACACACACACACACACACACACACACACACAACAACATATAGGTGAGTACACATACACATGCACCTGCCTACCTTTGGTGTCCTACAGTAACCGAAATATACAGTAAGCAACTAATTGCTGCTTGTGAATACACACAGCGCTCCAGACGCCTGCTCGCCTGGCGGAAGACTTGAAAACTGCTCGCAACTGATGTCACAGACGCCAGCGTGCCTGCAGACACACTTAACAGAAAGTGAGACTGAGATAGTGAGTCGCTGAGGATTTGTCCAGGCCAACGTCACAGTATGGAACAGTGAAAACAGCCAATAAATAGCATAACAAACTATGACATCATTCCACGTAATAATGAAACTAGATTGTGTGTATGCAAAATAGGGAATCCTTTTATGACAACAATTGCAGAGGGCTATGTTCCTCAGGAATGAATATTAGTGATTTATGTGAAAAAATGATGTGTAAAACCAATGACATTTCTCGTATCGGAATGATAGATTTAAAGAACATGACAAAAAAGATGCCATTGAAGGTCTCTTCATACTAGTAATTGAAGTTACCCTCCCCTTCCTTGGATCAAAAGTGATTACCTGACACTTCCCAATCGTGGTATGACCTCTAATGCTTTAGTGCTTCCCTCAGTTTTTACGGAGGAAGATACTAGACAAATTCCAGAAATAAAAAAAATCTGAAGATCAGTAGGAAAATAAGCTGTGCGCGATCACTTACTAGTGACTTTGGTCTCAGACAAATAGACAGATTAAAAATTAACAAATCCCCGGCCCTTCATATCACTAGAAACTGGCATAGTGCCAGATAAGTGAAAATGGTAAATGTGATACCTATCTACAAAGCAGGAGATTGGTCCTAAGCTTTAAATTATAGACCAATTAGTCTGACCTCCATTATGGGAAAATTGACTGAATCAATATTGCCAAGGCTATTCGAAACCACCTTGAAATAATTAAATTGATCAATGAATCTCAGCACGGTTTTACAAAGGGGCGTTCCTACCTTACGACTTTACTAACTTTTGTTCACTAAAGTATATGACGAGATAGTTCATGTTAATGAATATGATAGTGTGTATTTGTATTTCGGTAAGGCTTATGATAGAGTTCCACATTGGAGATTGTTTAGGAAACAATATATTTTTTAACTACTCATGGTGAAACAATAGAAGCTGTAATGTTCGAAGTTGTTGGATTAAGATAAAAAAAATTGTAGACAGTATTTTTTTTATATTTTGACAGATAGGCAACAAAGAGTTTGCATAAATAGGGAGAAATCAGTGGGGACGCTTCACAAGCGCTGTTCCACAGAAATCTGTGTTGGGCCCTTTGTTGTTCACAATATACATAAACGACATAGATGAGGGAACAAATAGCGACATAAGCAAGTTTGTCGATGACACCAAAATAGGTCTTCGGATTAATTCTGACGAGGACACTAGAACACTACAGGAAGATCTGAATAGACTGATGCAATGGTCGGAGAAGTGGCAGATGCAATTTAATAGTGACAAATGCAAAGTCCTAAGTCTTGGAAAAGTAAATAACCATGTTGCTTATAAAGTAAATAATGTAGATCTTATTCACTCTGAATGCGAAAAAGATTTAGAAGTAATCTAAAACCAAGATAACAGTACACAAGTATTCACAATAAAGCAATAAATCTTTGGTTTCATATCAAGAAGTATAAATAACAGGAGTCCTTAGGTTATTCTTCAACTCAATATATCGTTGGTTAGGCCTCAGTTAGATTATACTTCACAGTTCTGGTTAGCGTATTACAGAATGGATATAAATAGGTTCACTCAACTTAGGAAATTTTAAATACTAAAAAGGGGAGAATTTTCAGTATTTAAATGGTCTTTTTGCAACTGTATTAGTTTTAAAATTTTCTACAATCCTAGAAGAAAAAATATTTTTGTGTTTTGTAAGCTAGTTTTATCAAACTATTCCAAGTTTAAATTTTTTTTACTCTATTGATAAATTGGCCCACAGAAAAACTAATCTGAACGGGTAATATCCTAGCCATAAAATGTAATTAAACATTAAGTCATTCATATGAGGAAGAAGTACATATTTTGATCGTAATGATTAAGCGGAAATCAAAATTTAACAGTTTCACACATAAAAAGGTCAAATCTGCACCTTCCACTTGACTTTTACCCCCACCTATGTCGAGGTACCTTTTTCGAACGTTTGCAGCAACGCCACTGAGGAATTTGGAAGTTATCCTTGCTATTCCAGGATGTTGGGAATGGGTTAAAATCGTTGGTCATACGGCACCTGTACAGTTGTTCGTAGAATCTGGTCCTCGTTACCGTACACAAGCAGTGAAAATTTTAATCCAGTCGGATGACAGTTTTTCGAGTTATGAGTGAATTAAAATAGAGAAATAAGAAGAAAAAAAATCAGGCGACCACTTGAAGGTGCCCCTTTAGGTACGCCTAATAATTAATAGCAAACAGACAACATATCAGAGTATCAACACGGTGTTAAACTTTGCAGGCTAATTGAAGGAAGTTTCCTTTCTCTAGTTGTCACAGCAACTCTCTGCATTACTATCTTAGATCTTATCACAGATTGTAATCACATTCAGTCCTGTACAGTAGTAGAGGATCTATGAAACAGTGATTATAACATTAGCATAATATACAATATGAGATCCAATATAATAATAATATAAAGGTTCCCAACAACAGAGCTGAAAACTTTTATAACTTCATCGAGATATTGATGACGCTAAATAGATCAAACTTCTCAATTTACCAATTGCTTTCGTTATTTTATTAAAAAATAAAAGATGTCATTCGAGTCATTTTAAGGACTTCAGAGACATGTTACATTAACCATTTTAAGAAACATCGGTAATTTTTCGTCACTGTGGTAATGACCAACAGTATGTTGGTGCGATATATGTGTGTATGTGTGTGTGTGTGTGTGTGTGTGTATTTGTATGTGTGTGTTTGTGTGTGTTTGTGTGTATTTGTGTGTGTTTGTGTGTATTTGTGTGTATGTATTTATGTGTGTATTTTTTTGTGTCTGTGTATGTTTGAGTGTGTCTATGTATATATATTACACACACGCCGTCTTCCACCAAGGTAAGGTGACTCGAAAAAAAAGGAACACTTTACAATCTCTCTCTCCATCACTGTCTTTCCAGAGGTGCGCCAACATTACAGCTCAAATGCTCCTCCAAACCAAAATATCCCCACCCCTCCTACATAGTGCAGGCATTGTACTTTCGACCTCCAGCTCCTTTGATATTGAACGCCAACCGAGAATGCAGCACACATTTTCCCTCTGGATTCTCACACTAAGACGCTGGAACATGAAGGTGGCTGCCGTTAGGGTCATTAGTGGTGTCAATAAGCCTGGTACCTAAATAAGTCTATGATGAAGCCTTTTGCATGTTTTCACCATGGGCCTCTGAAGTTAATGGAATTAACTAGTGTTGATGGCCCTAGTCCCTGAAATTGCTGAGCATGTATTCTTCCTTGTGGTCGGTAGCAACTCAATTTTGCTGAACGTTCTAATGAATATCAGTGTCAGCCAGAGGGGGTCACAGTTCTTCCAGCGATAGATTGTCATCCTGTCAGGACGTTAGCAGGATTGTGGAAATTGCTGGACGCTAGGAATCGGGATTCTCTCTCGGCCGAACACTCAGCCGGAGCGAGGCTTCTCCTGATGTTGTTGGTCTCATTGTGTCTTGCATACCAACCCTCGGGTTTGAGCAGTTTAGAGTTTAGACCATGCAGATCGTATTTGTTGGCTTGCGCTTCGTTACAGATACACCCATATTTCGTGTAAATTGGGGCAGTGAGAAGGAAAGCCACTGTAATGCGAAGGGTCTGCCCATTGCCAAAATGGAAAGTGTTCGGGGGAAAATTCCAAGAGTGAAGTGTGCTCACAGCTTTGAAACAGGCAGTCTTCCTACTGGACACTGCAGCAGTGAGCATAGTCTAATACGCCTATTCAGTAATGAAATG
Source organism: Cherax destructor (assembly GCA_009830355.1). NCBI lineage: Eukaryota > Metazoa > Arthropoda > Malacostraca > Decapoda > Parastacidae > Cherax > Cherax destructor. The sequence goes on along the minus strand of WNWK01027757.1, from coordinate 14,666 downwards.
AGTTCATTCCAGCTGGACTGTTTGTAGACCGGCATTACAACTGGTTTTGGGGCTGAAGCAACGAAAGCCTCCCAGTCAGTAATGACTAGTGCGTTTGGAGCCTTGTACCTCTGCTACACCACTCAGGTCGTCTGGAAGAATTTGCTTTATTAGCTCGTCTGATGTTATGCAGAAGGATAAGAAAGTGGCATATTTGTGAAGCTGTACACATTCCCATCTGCTACCCCACTTCCCTGTCCAGAAACATATCGCCTCGCTATGCACTCCTCATAATGCCACAACTCTGACAGATATCACTTGTTCCTAACGAATAAACTAAAAGTAACAAGACCGAGGTTGAGAACATTGCATTGCATTTCTCGAAGCTCTAGACGCTTGTGGGTTATTTAGAATCTGGACTTTCATTGTTATTATATTTTTATTATTATAATTAGTAGGAAACACTAAACCCGTAAGAGTCATTCATCGCCTGAGACCTATCAGATTCAATCCATGAAAGGAGAAGGCAGGTCCAATTCCTTGTATCAAGAGCCCCTCGTCGGCATCAAGTTACCTTCAGGTCTCGGATGACCCAGAAGACTATGATCTCATGCCACTCGCGCCCACACCAGGAAACACAATCACTGAAGCAATAAGAGAGACCAGGAAACACAATCACTGAAGCAATAAGAGAGACCAGGAAACAAAATCACTGAAGCAATAAGAGAGACCAGGAAACACAATCACTGAAGCAATAAGAGAGACCAGGAAACACAATCACTAAAGCAATAAGAGAGACCAGGAAACACAATCACTGAAGCAATAAGAGAGACCAGGAAACACAATTACTGAAGCAATAAGAGAGACCAGGAAACACAATCACTGAAGCAATAAGAGAGACCAGGAAACACAATCACTAAAGCAATAAGAGAGACCAGGAAACACAATCACTGAAGCAATAAGAGAGACCAGGAAACACAATCACTGAAGCAATAAGAGAGACCAGGAAACACAATCACTGAAGCAACAAGAGAGACCAGGAAACACAATCACTGAAGCAATAAGAGAGACCAGGAAACACAATCACTGAAGCAACAAGAGAGACCAGGAAACACAATCACTGAAGCAATAAGAGAGACCAGGAAACACAATCACTGAAGTAACAAGAGAGACCAGGAAACACAATCACTGAAGCAACAAGAGAGACCAGGAAACACAATCACTGAAGCAACAAGAGAGACCAGGAAACACAATCACTGAAGCAACAAGAGAGACCAGGAAACACAATCACTGAAGCAACAAGAGAGACCAGGAAACACAATCACTGAAGCAACACGAGAGACCAGGAAACACAATCACTGAAGCAACAAGAGAGACCAGGAAGCACAATCACTGAAGCAACAAGAGAGACCAGGAAACACAATCACTGAAGCAACAAGAGAGACCAGGAAGCACAATCACTGAAGCAACAAGAGAGACCAGGAAACAGAGATTGGAAAACTATTTACAGAAATCGAAGGAGATGGGAAAGACATGCACAAAGTTGAGGAATGTGTGAGCCAGTTAGTGATGAGGGAAACATAAACCATGTGATTGACGAGGAAGATGGAATGGAAGCATTCATAGGAAGTGAGGAAGATAATGAAGTAGATGTATATCGTATGAGAAAGATAATGGAGTAGAAATATTCAGTGGAAAGAACAAAAGGTACAATACACAAATAACCCAGACATACGAGAATGAAACCTATGATAACATTTCGGACCGACCTGGATCATTAATTAGTCACACAGAAGCGCGAAGGGAAGGGCGCTAGTATATGTACGAGAGGGAACCGGGGCCGGGATAATGAGAGGAGGTAGTAGTATAATGGTAGTAGTGGAAAATGTAGTGGTGGAAGTAGTAGTAATAGTAGTATTGGCATTAATAGTGCAATAGTGGAAGAGGTGGTAACAAGAAGAGAGTAGTGGTAGTGACACAAGAGTCAGTGTGTGTGTGTGTGTGTGTTAGTTACCATTTTGTTCTAGGCACATGTCGATTAGACACTAGGCCTGTTGTATATATGTGTGTGTGTGTGTACGAAACACTTCCAAATGTTTCGGCCCTTCCGGGAATTGAACCAGGGCCCTCCGTGCGTGAAGCAAGAGCGCTAGCCACCATGCCATCGGGGCGTGTGTGTGTGTGTGTGTTTGTCGTCCCACCCTTGTGGGCCATTAGCTTTCTTGCAATGCTCATATTTCTTCTTTTACTTTTGTATTTAGACTACCTCTACTACTACTACTACTATTGTCACTGTAACATTCCACTCACTGACTCTTGTGTCACTATAACTTCTTCTTTCTTATTAGCATCTCTGCCACTGTTGCACTAACTACTACTGCTACTACTACTACTACTAGTTACTACTAGTACCACTACTACCTCCCTTCCCTTCGCACTTCTATGTGACTAATTAATGACCCAAGTCGGACCGAAACGTCGTCCCAAGTTTCATTCCTATGTGAGGGTTATTTGTGTATTATTCAGTGGAAGTGAGGGCAGATAGTGAAGTGAAAATATTTAGTGTAAGTGAAGAGGATGACAGAGTATAGGTGTTCAGTGGAAGCGAGGAAGATAAAGTGTAAGCATACAATCTGATGAAGGTGATGAGATTGGGATTGTTTAGTGCAAATGAGGAAGATGAGCGAGTAGGAGTATTCAATGGAACTGAGGGAAAAAGGAGTTGAATCCTTCAGTGAAAGAGAGAGAAAGATATTGCAGATGTATTCAGCGGAAGTTGAAGGTCTTGGGAAGATGGCTGGATCAATCTTTATGAAAGAAATTCTGAGATTTTTAGGAATGGTCAATTTTTTATATTAGTGAAAAAATTTTGAGCGCCTGTTCTTTCAAGATATTCACCAGCACTGTCACATTAAACCGCAAATACAATATCTGAGTTAAATAAAACAATTTTAAAGTTCATTTTCAAGAGTGATAGTATGATCATAAGGATCATAAGCTCAAGTGAAAAGATTTGTTCCAACTGAGACTTAATGATCGGATTCCCGACTCATAAAGAGTTAATAATAACCTGTTATATAGTCTTGGAGCTACCGAAGAAATGGTTCTTCCTGCAGGTTGTTTCCTCGCATTAACACGATGATCAGTCAGTCTGAAAGGGTCCGCGGCAATTCGTAGAAACTTTCCCGAGCCTGATGTAAAAGGTGCAAGAATATGAGCAAGATAATTTGATTCGTTAAACTTAATAACTTTAAATGTTAAAAGGCATAGTCTACACTCAGTTCTTGCCTTTACAAGCAGCCACTGAAGGTCATACAAGTAAGCACTAGTTGGAACTAGTTCTTATCCACAACGCGTGGAAAAAGACCAAGACACTCTGAGTATCAAAATGTTTTCTGACACCATGCAGATCACAAGTATGATATTTGCAAGATTTCACAATTTGGTGAAAGTGCCCAGCAAAAGATACTGAAGACCCAGGCAGACACCCAGATCCTATATTTCTCCGACATGCAACAAAGTGACAGTACCACTTTCTCCGATACGCAACAAAGTGACAGTACCACTTTCGAAGACACCAAAATGTCCAGTCAGTATTTAGCGATAGTTTCCCTGATAATCATTTAGTTTCAATTTTCTTTTTTTCCATCCAAATCCGAATATCTATCAAAAGGAACTAAAACGAAGTTTTCATGTTCAAATCTTAAATGTAGACATGTATCAATAGCATAAAAAATGATAATCAAGCCCATGGTCATCCAGTAGTAAGTTTAAGCAACTTATATAAACAGTAAAAATACTGGTGGATGAACAGAGTCCTGAAGAACATCAGAGAGCAACGGAGACGCTCAGATAGTTATTGACTAATAACTTTTCATGACCGACCAGAAAGATACGACTTCCGAAGAGACAATAGTGACCCTAATACCGCAGCACACAAGACCTCTCTTCAGTAATTAATGATCAATCGTATCAAATGCAACAGAGAGATTCAATAAAATTAGCAGGGAGAGATTTCCTAAACAAGTGTTCAGTATCAAATCACCGTAAACGTTACACAAAGCCATTTCAGTTCAATGAAATGGTTTATACGCAAACTGAACACATGGTAAAATATGATTCTGCTTCAGAAGAGGAAACAATTAATCTAGAATAAGAGATTCAATCAGCTTAGAAAGAAACGTAAGATTTAAAATAGGACGAAAGTTTGACATGATTTCTAAATTAAGTGAAGGCTTCTTAAGGAACGAACTGACTAAAGCCTTTTCATTTAAATGTACAAAACATCCGCTTTGAAAACGACGCTTAATCAACACATTTATGAAGAAAACAGCACATTCATATGCGGGCAAAATCTTAGAAACATTTATACTATCTAGTGCACATGTCTTATTAGAACCTTCGATATACCCCATAATCTTTCCCTCACCAAGTGAAACAAACTGATTAATGATATTCCGTGATGCCCAACCAGCCGGAACACTCAGAGAACTTTTCATCTACCTGAGATGAATGTAAATCAAAACAAATATTCTCTATTTTCTGTAGAAAATATTCAGACAAAGCGGAGTTAGCTGAAAAACAGAATCAAAGGCATGCAAAACACATTCATATGCACAACCAAGGAGGTTATCCAGGTAGTGAACTAGAGCATCTGGTATTCCACCTTACGAGCCAATAATCTATTTATTGCCGCTCTACGGGTCTCTATATTATCACACCCAGTTACATAGGTCTCCTACGGGACCTAAGTAACTGGGCAACAAAGGAATCTTACCAAAGGGCAAAATCTCTAATCAAAATCCAGATCGTAGTAACGACTCTGATTAAACTCACCATTATCAAGAGACATTACCTAAACATCTTCAGTGCTCCAAGAATCGGCATTAGACTAAATCAATTCTATTATATGGCCGCCTATGTGGGTGGGGGATAACACATTATTCTGGAAATTATTAAATTTTTGAGCTTCAGGAACTAGAATGAATAGAACTTACGTTGTGGACAATCAACCCAGTAGTTATAATCGCCACACAGAAGAAAATGACCACTCATTTTTGAATGATTCATCAATAAAGGATCGCATTATACTGCATTTGTGTCTTTCTCCACAATAAAAAACCTTATTCTGACTATTTCTAGAATCATGAGCACCTGCTCCAAGAGCTCATTTGAATTGATTTTTCTTAATAAGACATTTTGCTGCAGTATAACTAAAGCCCTGGCAATGGTAAGACTAAGTCACCCAAAACCTGCCCTGAACCCTACACCTTATCTGGTCAACAAATATATACCATCCATTGTTAATGATGATATGTCCAATTTTATGACCAATTTTTGTTTCACCTGTCTTCCTTTACCACTCAAGGTAGGCAGGCCACAGATGACATTAGGGCAAAGGGAGTTTTGATCTTTCCCAGAGGGAGATCGCCAAAGCGACAAGGAGTTGGGTCGGTCACGCTAGGAAGAAACGCCGCCATCCCAAACGAAATCGTTATATTCTTTAAGTATAGTCATCTTGTTACCATCCATAACCTTTGAGAAACAAACGCTAAGAACACTGACTCCTCTCGTATAATTACATGATTTCTGGTCTTGACAACATAAGGGTTCAGCAGGATGTAGCTCGATCACTAGCGCACACACTGAGATCCGCGGATCGATATCCCGGTACGGGACGTGTTTCCGTAAGACACCTGCTGTTCCTGTTCATCCATCAGTAAAATGGGTACCTGGGTGTTAGTCGACTGGCGCGGGTCACATCCTGGGACAAAATTGACCTAATTTGCCCGAAATGCTATTCATAACAAGGGGCTTTCTATATAGTAGTATGTCATTGATCTCAGCTAGGCCTGCATGCCTTGTACATGAATTTGTAGAAATAAAGATTTATTATTATTATTATTATTATTATTGTTGTTGAAAATCTTAGAGAGTTTTCCGTGAATATAATCGTCCTTTCATGGGAAAGAGGGAAAATGGGTGTTAAGGGGAGAAGGTTGCTGGCGTGTTGCGACGTTGCCAGACCTTCACTCTAAAACCTTAACTCTAAAGCTAATTAGCTGTAATACATTAGTAAACAAATATCCAGTCTAGAGTAGTTACATAGCTAAGCTAGGCTAGGAATGTAAGTTAAGTTAGGCAGTCACTAAAATATCTCGAGGCATTAATATGCGTCTCTCCTCACCTCGATTCTCTGAGTGTGTCAGAGGCTCGTTATTGGTATTTCTTGATTATTCTAGGATATCGTAGCCAATTACTCCAGTAGACTTCACATGGTAAGGCCTCATTATTAGTACTAACATATGTGTGCATTTCATAAGTATTGGTAATGTCAGCTAATGCTATATTGTGGGGTCTCATCTAGAAACACCGGAATATTACCTACACCCTCGGTAAGTCACAACTCTTGTCTTAATATGTGAATCGCATATTACCTATGTAGGTATGAGATGGCTGGTGCTTAGAGTGGATTTAATAAATGATCTGATTGATGTAATGATTTATTGGCTGTCAGTTACGATAAAATACCTCTAAGACACCCACTACTATTTTTCATCAAAATAAATTACCTGCCCAGTGCCTCCAAGAAACTTAAACCATTCCTGTTTGCTGACGATACAACATTCGTCACATCTAATTCAGATCCGGTTATCCTCAACAATTCAGTCAACAAGCTTACTCTCAATGTTGACAGGACCTACAAGTTATTCGAGAATAAAACTAAAAATACCAAGTTTACTGTAAATATGAACAATTCTTACATAGTAAGACAAAGCGACTGAAAATTCTTAAGTATTTACCTAGATTGCAGTCTTTAATTCAACACTCACGTCCAACATGTATTTAAGAAAATTTCCAAAACTGAGGGCATTCAATCAAAAATATGCTATTATACTCCTTAAACAACATTACTCACTCAGTACTACTCACTAATCTTTCCCTATTTCTCATAGTATCTGTGCATGATGGCCTCATTTTCAAACTGATTGACCTTCCTGAACACAACTGGACCTTCCTTCGCTTTATATACAACTTCCTCTCCAGTAGAAAAATTTTCCCTTTCTTTAGTGGTAAGACAGCTGAACCGTTTATACCGACAGCTGGTGTACCTCAGGGCTCGTGTCTTAGCCCAATATTATTCAATATTTATGTCAATGATCTACCTCAACCGGAGTATAATGATACAATTATTACTCAATTCGCTGATGATGTAATTCATGTAGTTTCGTCCACTACTGTTACAGGTAAATATAAATATGAGAGGGTCATAGAAAAAATGAATACAGAATTACGTAGAACAGCGAACTGGGAGAGGAAATGGCGTATTACTACTAACCCAGGCAAAGTTCTTATCAGTATTATCAGTACAATTGGCTGTTTTTCCTCCACCATTGAAGATAAAGGGGGTATCTCCATCAGAGATATACCTATAGCCATTCATAATCCTAATAAGATACTGGGTTATGAGATAGACAGGATACTTCACTCCACTTCCCATGTCACCAAAAAGATAAATTTAGCTAAAGCTCGACTTGCCACTCTATTCAGATTTCAATCAGCTCCATCTCACGTGAAAAAACACCTGTATAAGATGATGATAAGACCCTTACTTGAATATCCGTGTGTGCCTTTGTCATTAACAACAAAAACAAACATGCTTCAACTACAACGAGTTCAGAACAAAGCACTCCGTTTTATTACAGGCACAAGGAGAAGAGATAGAATTCGAATGGCTGATCTACACGTTCAACAAGACATTGTTGCAATGAATGTTCGGCTTGATCAGTTGAAGAAAAGGCAATTTTATACCATGCAGGATTTGTATCTCCCAGACAGAGAACATCCTACCTTTTTTGTCAATACCACCGATTACGTTATTAATGCAGCTCCTCATAGAACTCAAAGGATGACCCTCCATCAGCAAGTGAGAAGATATATACATAAGGATGATTTTCAACGCCCCAAGATCTTGAGTGACCTTCCAGAGGATCCAGATGATTGGGTAACTCCAGAACCTTTCTATGTCTACTGATATCACTTCTAACCCAAGTTCTGGTGATTCCTGTTTTTACTTCACAGCTATAACATCCATTTACGTAACAGTGCCAATAATACAAATGTTGGACACCACCTTTGCAAAGCACGCCGGCCAGCATCTCTAGATAGCAGTTTTTATAACCATCACTCGCCTTGCTATCGTCCTTTAATTTACGTCCAGCAAATTATTAAAAAAAAAAAAAAAAAAAAAAAAATGCACTTAGTATATACCCTTTGCCGATACAGTCATGCAACTATAACTTTGTTATACCTGTGTGACACTGTTGGGCAAATGTTATGCCCCCTTTTGATATATTACCTTGGTATACCACTAAACACATATATGTTGCACCAAAGTGGTTAGGCCACTTACCTTTTTTACCCTTCCTCCACACACACCCCCTATTTTTCCCAATTTCCATCCTTACCTATCCTTCTTCCTTCCCCATCTTACCAAAGCTCTGGTCAAAATGATGATGATGTCCCTCTCCTGGGAGGTTCCTTGACGCTGGTGATGGGCTCTTGATCTAGGGAATTGGATCTGTGTTCCGGTTCCCTGAATTAAACCTGAATACCTTCCATCCCACCCACATGCGCTGTATAATCCTACGGGTTTAGCGCTCCCACCTGATTATAATTATAAATCATGGTATCTGTGCTTGGAGATCTACAACAGCAAATTACCTATTTATTTCACATTAGAAATCTTCTATTAGAATAATAACCCAGTCAGGTTTCAGGAGGCTGAAGGTTCACCTCAATGGGTTTGGAAGTGAGAGTGATATGGCCGGAGTGGTGGAGGGGAATAGGGATACCAGCAGTGAGGTGCAGTCTGCCACTCCCTGCGAGGAGGGTGAGGAAGAAAAGGCTACCAGGAGTGAGGCCTCAAGTGGCGAGTGGCGAGTGGCGAGTGGCGAGTGGCGAGTGGGTCCCAGTAATGGGAGGAGCATCAAAATAAGGAAAGTTAAGAGAGATTTGAAAGTAGGAAATCGCTTCTCTGTTCTTCAGGATGAGTGTACTTCAGTGGCCAGTGAAGGTAAAGGTACTACTTCTCCTGCTAATAGAGGTAAGCGAATTCTTTTGGTAGGTGACTCACAGGTAAGATATATGGACCGTGCTTTCTGTAATAGGAATAAGAAGGAGAGAGAGAGAGGGTGTGCGTCCCTGAAGCTGGTGTTGGTGACATAGTCAACAGGTTGGATAATATCATGTCAGGTAATGGGAACAAGCCCATTATCTGTCTCAGTGCTAGTGGAAATGATATTGGGAAGGGTAGGAGAGAAGAGCTGCTTGATAAGTACAGGTCAGCTGTAGAGCTAATTAAGTCCAAGGGAGGGGTCCCAATTATATGTAGCATCTTGCCTAGAAGGGGAGTGGGAAATGAATGGTTGTCTAGGGCAGTTGGTGTAAATTGCTGGCTAGACAGATACTGCAAGGAACTTGCAATCCCATTCATTGACAACTGGGACAACTTTTATGGCAAACATGATATGTATGCAAGGTATGGAGTACATCTCTCTGGGACAGGGGTGGAAGCACTTGCCAACTATATCGAGAGGGCCATTACTGACATGCCTAGTATTTTAAACTGATAGAGGATAGAGGTATGGGTGTGTGTGGGAAACAGTCAGTTTGCAACACTAGGGCTGAAAACAGTAAGTGTATAAAAGAAATTCATCATAATGTTACAAATAAAGACAATGGATCAGGTCAGCAAACAAAGGGAGACAGCAGAGGGAAACAAGAGACTAGCTCCCTTAAGGTGTACTATACTAATAGCAGGAGTGTAAGAAATAAGACAGATGAGCTAAAATTAATTGCATGTGCAGGAAACATAGATATTATTGCTATAACAGAGACCTGGCTCAATCTGAAAGATAGAGAGTTGCCTTCTGAATGTCACATTCAAGGCTATAAATTATTCCACACTGATAGGGTCAACAGGAAGGGTGGTGGAGTAGCGATGTACGTCAGAGACAATTTAAATTGTTGTGTTAGACAAGATATAAAATTAGAAGCGTCAGCCACTGAATCTGTTTGGTTACAGCTTCTTGAGGGCCCTGTAAAACTTATCTTTGGTGTGATTTACAGCCCCCCAAATCTTGATAGGGAGTGCAGTAAACTTCTATGGGATGAAATTCGTAAGGCATCTACATATGAAAATGTTGTGCTAATGGGAGATTTCAACTTTAGACAAATTGACTGGAGCAATTTGACAGAAAATTTAGAGTCAAGTGACTTTCTGGATACGATTCAGGATTGTTTTTTGAAACAGAGGAAATAACCTGCTAGACTTGGTTCTTGCCAGCAGGGAATCGCTAATTAATAATCTTGAGGTTAATGATGAGCTTGGGGAAAGTGATCACAAATCACTCAGTTTTAATATATCATGGAATTACCCTAATAATGGCAATCAAGTATCTGTCCCTGACTTCCACTTGGCTGATTTCATAGGTCTGAGAAATTACGTAGGTGGGTTGAACTGGAATGACCTGACTATGGGTCAGGTAGGTGGTGATGCTTGCCAATATGACGTTTTCCAGAACATAGTTCTAGCTGCTCAGACAACTTATAATAATAATAATAATAATAATAATTTTTATTTCAATGCATGTTACAAGTGTACAATGTTATTGGTAGTTACAATTATAAAACAATTATAAAACTGTATTGCAAGGAGAGCCACTGGCATGCCATGGCATTAGGGGCAGTTTATTCTAGAGACTTATTCACTAAGTACTTAATGCTAAAGAAGTTGATTGAGTTTATTCTAGTTCTGTATTATTTAAATTATTAAATGGTTATACATACTATTAAAAGACAATACAAGAGAAATTGGTTGAGAATAAGAAAATCAAATCAAACAAAAATGATCCTAAATGGATAAACAGATTAAAACATCTCATTGGTCAAAAGAGAGGCATATATAGGCGAATCAAAAGAGGAGAGGGACAGTTAAGAAATCAATATATTCAGTTAAAGAGAGAAATAAAAAAGGGAATAAAAAAAGCAAAGAGAGATTATGAGATTAAAGTTGCAAGGGAATCGAAGACTAACCCAAAAGGATTCTTTCAGGTATACAGAAGTATGATTAGGGACAAGATAGGCCCACTCAAAAGTTACTCAGGTCAGCTCACCGACAGTGATAAGGAAATGTGGAGAATTTTTAACACTTACTTCCTCTCAGTTTTTTTACAGGAAGATACTAGCGATATTCCAGAAATAATAAATTATGTAGAACAGGATGATGATAAACTATGCACGATTAGGGTCGCAAGTGACATGATAAAGACAAATAGATAAATTAAAACCTAACAAATCCCGGGCCCTGATGCAAGGATTCTAAAGGAATGTAAAGAGGAGCTTAGCAAACCTTTTGGCTAATCTTTTCAACATATCACTACAAACTGCCATAGTGCAAGATAAGTGGAAAGTGGCAAATGTAATACCTATTTTCAAAGCAGGTGACAGGTCCTTAGCTTCGAACTGAAGACCAATAAGCCTAACCTCCATAGTGGGGAAATTTATGGAATCAATAATTGCTGAGGCAATTCCTAGTCATCTTGAAAAGCATAAATTGATCAACGAATCTCAGCACAGTTTTACAAAAGGGCGTTCGTGCCTTCAAATTTATTAACTTTTCTAACTAAGGTATTTGAGGAGGCAGATCATGGTAATGAATATGATATTGTGTATATGGACTTCAGTAAGGCTTTTGATAGAGTCCCACATCAGAGGCTACTGAGGAAACGTAAGGCACAAGGAATAGGCGAATTTTTTTCCAGGGTAGAGGCATGGTTGACAAATAGGCAGCAGAGAGTTTGCATAAATGGGAAGAAATCAGAGTGGAGGCACGTCACAAGCGGTGTTCCATTAGGGTCAGTGTTTGGCCCTTTGTTGTTCACAATATACATAAACGACATAGATGAAGGAATAAATAGCGACATAAGCAAGTTTGCTGATGACACCAAAATAGGCCGTCCAATTCATTCTAATGAGAACATTAGAGCACTCCAGGAAGATTTGAATAGACTGATGCAGTGGTCAGAGAAGTGACAGATGCAGTTTAATATAGATAAATGCAAAGTTCTAAATGTTGGACAGGAAAATAACCATGCCACATATAAACTAAATAATGTAGATTTTAATATTACGGATTGCGAAAAGGATTTAGAAGTTGTGGTTAGCAGTAATCTAAAACCAAGACAGCAGTGCATAAGTGTTCGCAATAAAGCGAACAGAATCCTTGGCTTCATATCAAGAAGTATAAATAATAGGAGTCCTCAGGTTGTTCTTCAACTCTATATATCCTTGGTTAGGCCTCATCTAGATTATGCTGCACAGTTTTGGTCACCGTATTACAGAATGGATATAAATGCTCTGGAAAACGTACAAAGGGGAATGACAAAGTTGATCCCATGTATCAGAAATCTTCCCAATGAGGATAGACTGAGGGCCCTGGATCTGCACTCTCTAGAAAGGCGTAGAATTATGGGAGATATGATTGAGGTGTATAAATGGAAAACAGGAATAAATAAAGGGGATGTAAATAGCGTGCTAAAAATATTTAGTATTGACAGGACTCGCAGCAATGGCTTTAAGTTGGATAAATTCAGATTCAGGAAGGATATAGGAAAGCATTGGTTTGGTAATAGAGTTATGGATGAGTGGAACAAACTCCCGAGTACAGTTATAGAGGCTAAAACGATGTGTAGTTTTAAAAATAGGCTAGATAAATATATAAGTGGGTGGGTGGGTGTGAATGTAACCTGACCTGGCTGGGTCGGGGCATTGGCTTAAGCCGGTGGGAGACTTGGACCTGCCTCGCATGGGCCAGTAGGCTTTCTGCAGTGTTCCTTCTTTCTTATGTTCTTATGTAATGTCCACGGTGCCCCGTGATCTGGTGGCAAAAGCTCTTGCTTCACACGGTGAGGGGGTCCGGGTTCGATTCCCGGCGAAGGAGTGGAAACATTGGACGTGTTTCCTTACATCGGTTGTCTATGTTCACCCATCTGTAAAATGGGTACATGTGTGTTAGTTGACTGGTGTGGGTCGCATCCTGGGACAAAACTGACCTAATTTGCCCGAAATGCTCAGCATAACAAGCGGCTTTCTATATAGTAGTATGTCATTGATGTCAGCTAGGCCTGTATACCTTGTACATGTACTTGTAGTAAATGAAGAAATTATTATTATGTTAAGTAAAAGTACACAAATGCAACTAATGTGGCATTTTATTGTGGCAAAGTTTCGCTCACCAGGAGCTTTGTCAAGCCGTTACAAAGCTCCTGGAGAGCGAAACGTTGCCACAATAAAATGTCACATTAGTTGCATTTGTGTCCTTTTAGTAAACATATTGTCGGTAATTCTACCAATAGTTATACAAATTATTATTATATTATTATTACAGACATAATAAAGAATTGTTATAAAATAATCCCATAACGTCATAAACCATAAATCAAGTCGTTAATGTCAGACAATGTAAACACTATTGAGTGAACAACAGTACACTGACCGTATAGGTAATATTAACAAATAACTCACATTCAGTGGCACAGAAAAAAAAAATAATTTCGTTCTGCTGGAGACCTTCATCAGTCGCTGATGAGGGCCTCAAGCAGCCTGAAAATATTTGCGTTTTTTTCTGTGCTAATGAATGTGGGTTATTCGTATATAAAATTCTTGTAAACCAACTTAATTAAATTATTGTCCAGTAGTCAGCCAGAGTTCCCCCACCTGGCGAAGAAAAATATCTGTTCCAAACACACATCCATTGCAAAAGTAGAGAAAACCCGAACTATGATGCCTGAGCCTGAACCTTTAATCAACATCACTCAAATCTTCACAGATAGTGATATAAGTTACTCCAAAAGTCATATTTTATTGCCTTACCATTCTTTTCAACTGTAGCCTCACATAAAGGACTTAACTTGCGAAGCCATAATTAACACGACCTAAACCCCAACAGAAATTCAAGAAAGGAAATAACGTGTCTGAGAACCTCATAGTGCTGCCTCTGGTGTACAACTTAATTACTCTCTCTATAGAATATAACAACAAAGTGTATCAGCATTCATAGCTTTTCCCTTGCTAATTTTTCATAACTTTTCCCCTGCTTTGCAGATAAAGAAAATGGTATGGTGATACCGACAAGATATGGAAAAAGACACAGGTGTACAGATTAGGACATTTTTTAGAGGAAACGTTTCTCTACTATTGTCTTCTTCTGAAGAAGTCACTAGTTGCGAAATGTTTCCTTAATAAATGTCCCGATCACTACATAAGTGTCTTTTTCCAAATTTTGCAGATAATGTTTAGCTTAGTCGCAGCGGAGGTCAACGCCATGATTCCACATGCTATCTGAATCTAATTAACTGAAATGGGAAAATGAGACAGAAAGAAGTTTTCCAGAGAATTAAGACAAAGGGATCATGAGCGCTTATAGTGAAACTCCAGACACACTGTCCTTGTCCTTTGCTATGTTCAAAGAGAAGCAGTAAACTCGTAGTAGTCATACAACGCCTGGGGAATGTATGACAATGGTTCGAGCCAAGGAAGGGATCGTTAGCTCCAGTTCTTTGGATCAAACGCCCTTCTTCGGTATCAAGCCCAGACCTGTCCCTTGAATCACAGAACACCATAAA
>WNWK01027756.1:0-26004 GCA_009830355.1 Cherax destructor | reverse complement strand
AAACCACAGCACCCAAAAAACAACTTTATCCCAAAAGCGTTTCCTTTTGCTTGGTATATACTGTTTGAACAACAATCTCCCTTTTGAACAAAATCAAAGACTCATCAATAACAAGCCCGAAGGGATAAAAATACATACAGTGGCCCCCCAGTTACGATCATAATTCTTTCCCAGAAGGCTGCTCAAGTGCCATTCCAATTTTCCCCCTTAAGAAATAATGTCAAGTAGGTTGTCCATTTCAGCCCCCCAAAAATACACTTACAAAACCCTTCAATATAACATTTAAATAATTGTTTTCCCGGGGTGAGTCCGGGGGGTCCACTGTTTTGAATTTCTGTTTCAGATATACATAAAAAATTCCTAATCTTATATAACCTGTCGTTTCTGTCAGGCCTTGTTTTGTCTGATTATTGCATACGTAATAGTAGCACAAATCGATTCACTGGTATAATACAGTGGTCCCCGGTTTCGTGCATCTCCAAACCGAACATTTATGTAAGTGAAATTTCGAAGTGCTGTTGCAAATGTATTTTGGGGGTCTGAAATAGACTAACCTCGTGACATTATTTTTTAAAGGGAAAGTAAATTCGTTCGGTAATGGCATGTAGGGGGGGTAGGGACCACTGTATCACTGAAACCGGAAAAGGGCCCCACAGCACCAGAGGTGGAAGGTTGTGGGTCGTCTGGGCCCCCACTATTCCCGGGTATTATGGTCATTACTTTGGTCACAGCCACCTAAAAACCTTGAAAGTCATCTTCACTGACCCCCCCATCACTATTAAAACTGTCACGGGGGAACAAAAGTGCCCCCATTCGCCGGGGGTAAGGTGTTTTTGCTGCGAGACATGGTGAACTGAAATGGTGTTCCCACAATGCACCAGGGGGTCCCGATTTTTTCGCGCACACTGACCACGCAGACCCATTCTCTCACATCTAGGCGCCAGTGTTTCCCGCCGTTTTGAAGCCGCGGGGAATTTATGCGTACTAGTCGTCAAACGCCCTGGGGCGTAAGACGTACTGTCGTAAAAAAACCCAAAAAAGGGTTTAAAAATAATACTAAACAAAAAACAGTGGACCCCCTTTCGTTCAAAATTCTTTCCAGAATGCTGTTAAAGTGCTGTTCCGAAGAATTTTTCCCATAAGGACAAATGTAAATTTGATTAGTCATTTCAGCCCCCCAAAAATACACTTACATAATTGTTGAGTTTGGGGGTGAACAAAAAAGAGGCCCTTTTTTTATTATTATTATTTTTTTTATACAGTGGCCCCATCGCTATTCGAAAAAACTCCAAACTCCCCTTTTTTGTAAGTTTATTTTGTAAGTGCTTTTATAAGTGTTTTTTTTGGGGGGGCTGAAATGGACTGATCTAATTTACATCATTTCTTATGGAATAAATTCATTTGGTAACAGCACTTGAACAGCATTCTGGAATGAAGAATGTTGAATAGAAAGGGGGCCTTTTTAAAAATTTTTTTTTGGTAAATATTTTTTTCTCAATTGTTTGCTGGGCTATCTTTTTAAAAATTGGGCTGTATGATGGAAAGATGCTTTTAACTCAAAAAAAAGAAAAAAATTGGACCATAAAAAGGGGTTCTTTAAGTTTTTTGTCCCCCTTTGTGGTATTTTCAAAGGTTTTTTTTGGTTGTATTTCTTTTTTTTGGTCATATTTGAGAGAATGGAAGATATATTACAGAAATAGATATGATTTTGTTTGGGTTTTTCACGACGAAAAGTACCTTGAAATTGAGCTCAAAGTAGCAGAAATGTTTGATTCTTTGGCGAGTAAATAAATGATAGCACCGCCAATACCTGTCTGACTGGGCCATTCAAATCGCAAGTCATGAATGACATTATTTATACAATTATTTAATAATGCAGTAGTCTGCATAACAGTAAGCCTTCTATTTTTGTGTGAATAAAAATTCCAAATGGTAAGCAAGAGTATTATTATAGGAATACCTAATTACTAATAAATAATAATAATAATATTAATAATAATAATACATATAATATAATAATTATATAATAATATATGTAATATAATATAAATTATTATAATACGTACAGTATGTACTAATAATAATAAATAATACTATAATAATTATAATACAGTGGACCTCCGAGTTTCGTAAACCCGGAAATCGTACATTTATGTAAGTATAATATTGTAAGTGCTTATGGAAAAGTATTTTTGGGGTCTGAAATAGACTAACCTACGTGACATTTTTCTTAAGAAATTAGGAGTCGTTCGGTAATGGCACTTGAGCAGACTTCAGGAGTGAAGTTTTTACGAAACTCGGGGTCACTGTACTACGTATAAGTGAGTTTGAGAATGCCACCACAAGATGGCAGTACGTATGTGTATCAAAAACAACACTCAGACTGCGTATGCTTCAACTGGTGGTGGAGATAATTCTCGTGATTTGCCTACGTTTCGTGCAGTTATTTTGCAGAATTTCTTGTTTCTAACCATGGGTCCTAAGAAAGCAAGTGCAAAGGACAGTGCTGAGAAGAAAAAGAGAATGATTTCCATGGAATTAAAGCATTAAGAGTGTACCATTAAGAGTGTACCATTAACAATTTGACTGTTTGGAGTCGTATATATCGTCTTACGAGCCACTGTTTGGATGTATATATAATCACAAATTCTAAGCGGCTTCAAATCAAGCGGGAGAAGCTGGTAGGCCCATATGAGAGAATGGGTCTGTGTTGTTGGTAATGTGCTGTATAAAAAAATCCTGCAGCAAGCAGTGCATAATGAGGAAAAAAAACTCAGACCGTTTTTTTGGATTAAAACACTGTCTTTGAGGTGTATTTTCGTGTAGTATTTATGAGTTGTATTCTCTTTTTATGGTCTCATTTGATAGAATGGAAAACATACTACAGAAATAGATGATTTGATTAGTTTCATGATGAAAACGACCTTGAAATTGAGCTCAAATTAGGGAAATGTTCGATTTTTGCAAATGTTCAAGAGTAAACAAATCATGCCACGCTTCCAATACACATCAATTGGTGAGTCTGATATTCTTTCTGCAAGTGCACTGATATTATTATCTAATTTTACAATAATGCAATAGTCTGCATAACGGTAAATCTTCTATTTTTGTGTGAATAAAATCAAAATAGAAAGCAGGAAGTAATATAAGAGAGGGCCCTAATGACATGATAATGAACAGATAACATCTTATTTTAGTGACAGGAATGTCTGCATTGTTTATTCTGGACCTATTTTGAAATTGACAACTTTTATTTTTGCATGAAATTGGCCAAATTGCAATTTCTGACCACTTTCTATTAGGTAGTTCAAATCAGTAAATTGGTGGTTTCTTGTACTCAATTGATAGAACAAATGGAGTTCTAAAGAAATAGCTATGAGTTTGGTCGACTGGAACAATGGAATTCGCCAAAAATAGGGCTCAAAGTCGGCGAAATTGCCGTGCGTATGTCGCTGAGATCACTGGCAGCGAGAGCGTAACTCCGTAAGTTTTCAGTAAATTTCATACTTTTGGTGTCATTACCATCAGGAAAGATTCTCTATCATTTTCATAAGAAAAAATATATTTTTTTTTTAATTTTGAGACAACAGGATTAGGGGGGTTGCGACAGTCAAAGGGTTAAAGTGTACAGTCAGCCTCCATTTTTGTGTATCTCTGTTTTCGTGTGTTTCCGTTTCGTGCAGTTTTTAGAATTTTTCCCTCTAAGTTTTTGATGATTGGCTCAGTTTTTAGTTCATGTATCTGGAACCTGTCCAGTGCCAGCGTGCAAACCTACCTCCACACGCACATTCTCAGGCAGTGTAGCAATGGTTCACCCATCCACAAGACTCAGAGGAAAATTCCTAGGAATCACCTTGACAGAAACCTTAAATTCCAAACACACATACAACAAATTTCCAAGAAAACCCTAAAAAGACAGTAGGCATATTATCAAAGATACGCATTAGGGTGCATTCCCCTTTGCACTACATCATTCACTTATCCCCTATCTCACCTATGGAATCTGTGCATGGGGACCCAACAACATTAATCACCTTAGACCACTCATACTGGCAAAGGCTGCAGTCGAATGATAACAATTCCCCTAGCCCTTTTTTCTCCCCCCATTCCCAAAGTCTATTTCTCACCGTAAGAACTTTCCCTTTTATTCTTGTGCTACTACATATATAAACTTTACACTCTAATATAAACCCCCCAAAATTCACCTCACCAACTTTAATAGGACAGGCCACAACACAAGACACAGATCACTTTTTGATATCCCCCAAGTTCATATAAACCTAAAAATTAATGCACATGAAGGGCCCCAAAATCTGGAATTCATTACCAGTAAATAAAAGATAACCTTGTCTAAAAATCAATTTAAGACTCAACTAAAAAAACCACCTATTACCCAAAACTAAATAATCATATATAAACTATTTTGGGAAAAATGCTCATTATTACTTTCCTATAAGATAATTTAAATTTTTAATAATATTTACTTTATGTTAACCCTACTCACCAAAACTAAATACTCATACTATAAGTTAATGTCAAAAATGCTCAATGTTATTTTGCTTAAGATAATCTCAATTTCATATTACCATTGAGAATAAAACCCTTTTTAAATCTAATATCATCATATAATAATTTTAACCCTAAACTGTCCACACGTAGATCTATGTTCACTCACGCATTGCTCCGAATATTTTGAAAAAAAAAATCATTTTTTTTTTTTAAATGAAAAAGCGCATTTTTAAACAGGAAAAGGCTAAAAAAAAAATTTAGGGCCAGTACTTACGAGATATAAGCCCGACGTTGGTGCTGGATGCTCCCGGGCGGCAACAACAAGCCCTCCGCTTGCAGAAGTAATGCCGATATATTTTTTTTTTTATTTTTTATTTTAATTTATACAATTTTTATGTTCGGAATTAAAATTTATAATAGTTCTTGTGTTTTCCCATAAAATCTTTGTTCTAACACTAATATTAGGTGCTGAAATAGTACTCAAATAGTCACAACTGAAAAAGGTGAACAATTTCACCTGCCATGGTCATTTACTATTGTCTATAAATATATACAAATATTTATAGGTCCCAGCAATGTTTTAGACATCCTGGAGTATATATGAAACTCCTTGAAGAATGGTGTTATGACAATTTGTCAGATAACTACTGATAAGGCAGTGACATTGATGAATGAATGTGTGCAAGGGGAACCCTTTTTGTTTTCCTCTCTGTATCTGTCTATCTATCTATCTATCTGTCATCTGTCTATCTATCTATCTGTCTATCTGTCTGTCTTTTCTATCTATCTATCTGTCTGTCATCTGTCTGTCTATCTTCTGTCCCATCTTTTTCTGTCTATCTTCTGTTTTTTATCTATCTGTCTATCTATCTGTCTATCTGTGTTTCTATCTATCTGTCTAGCTCGGGTTTTCTGCTCTTTGTTTGCCTGCCTATGTGTGCCCCGGGGTATAATATGAAAAACCTTGACTAATGGTGTTATGACAAGTGTCAGATAACTTTTACAGCCCAATACATTGATGAATGAATGTGCGCAGGAACCCTCGCTTTGTTTTCCACTCGTATCTATCTGTCCATCTTTTATCTGTCTGTGTCTCTGTTTTAGCTCTGCTTATCTGTCTTTCTGTCTGCCTGTGTGTGCCTGGGTATAGAAAATCCTTAAAAATGGTGTTATGACAAGTGTCAGATAACACTGACAGCCCAATGACATTGATGAATGGGAGCAGGGACCCCTCTCGTTGTTTCCACTGTTTTATCTGTCTGTCTGTCTAGCTCTGCTTATCTGTCTTTCCGTCTGTAAGCCAACAGGTATTATAACGATGCAGAAGTGACAATTTCTTGCCCGTCATCGTATTATGTCTTATATATACAAGCATTGTATAGGGCTTTGCCTGGAATTTTGGGTTATCCCAGGTAATTTACACTGTTAATTGTCCATGTGTACATTGGGGAGAGAGAGAGAGATATTACAGATATATATAGATAGACAGATATAGACAGATACAGAGATATATATAAAATAGACAGATATAGACAAAATATAGACTGATATAGACAGAGATATAGACAGATATAGACAGAGATATGAAGATATAGACAGAGATATAGACACAGAGACAGCCAGAGACAGCCAAAGCCAGCCTGCCCAAAAATATAAGAACATAAAAAAAACGAACACTGCAGAAGGCCTACTGGCCCATGCAAGGCAAGTCCATATCAACCCCAGCTTAGACCAATGACCCACCTAGTCAAGGTCACATCCTCTCAAGGAAGGAGCACAGCATCAGACCTAATGCACAAGCTGGGCAGGTCCAACTCACACCACCCACAGCCACTCATGTATTTATCGAACCTTTTTTACTTTCCTCTTATAAGGGGAGTGTTAATGCGACATGACATCAGTGAATCCATGGTGTTTGCCACATTATTTGCATCAGGTGGCACTCAATTGAACTAGTGCTCCCCAGATTTTTTTAATACTGCGCACACTGAGGGCGCAGACCCATTCTCTCATGTCTAGGCGACTCAGGCCTATTGCACTAAATTTGAAGGAATGAAAAATAAAACGTTGATCTACGTTCGGAGCAGTACGCGTGCAAACGTATATCTACGTTTGGACAGTTTAAGGGTTAACAGTATAATATCATCATATTGTAATTTGAAAACAAATTTTAACTAGAATAAACTCAATAAATTTCTCTAATATTATGTACATAGTCTTTAAGTTACTAGCTGCCCCTAATGCCATGGCATGTCAGTGGCTCTCCTTGCACTCAATTTATATTGTAACTACCAATACCTATGTAATCTGCAATGAAATAAAATTTACTTTACTTTACTTTACTACTACTTTACATTGTTTCTGGTTGAGTGAACATTATCCTGCGAGTTCATACAAAACATTTCTTAACAATCCATTGTTTTTGGCCCTTGATTATTGTGTGTGACTGCTAAATAAGCCACCATGGGCCCAAAGAAAGCTCCTAGTGTCAGTCCTTTGGTAAAGAAAGTGAGGAACACCATAGAATTAAAGAAAGAAATCATAGCAAAGTATGAAAGTAGAGTCGATAAAGGCTATAGCACCAGCCAGCGATAAAGTGTAGTATTAACCCTTTGGGGGTTTCAAGACCCTCTCTGAAACTCGTTCTCAGGTCAAAAATTTTCGGAAAAAAAATAAATTATTTTTTCTTATGAAATGATAGAGAATCTTTTTCCGATCATAATGCCACAAAAATTATGAAATTTGATCAAAAACTAATGGAATTGTGCTTTCACGAAGTTAGCGGTATCGATGACATTTGTGAATCGACGGATTTCGCCCACTTTGAGCCTTATTTTCGGCAAGTTCCAATGTTTCAGTCTACTAAAACTATAGCTACAGTGGTCCCTCAGTTTTCGCCGAAAATTCGTTCCAGAATGCTGCTCAAGTGCCATTACCGAACGAATTTACTTCCTTAAGAAATAATGTCACGTAGGTTAGTCTATTTCAGACCCCCAAAAATACACTTGCAACAGCACTTACGAAAATACACTTACATAAATGTTCGAGTTTGAAGATGCACGAAAACCGAGGGACCACTGTATTTCGCTAGAACTCCATTTCTTCTATCGATTGAGTACAAGAAACCGCCTATTTACCAATTTCAACTACCCAAAATAGTGGTCAGAAAATGGCAATTTGCGTATTTCACACAAATTTCAAACGATGCCAATTTCAAAATAGGGTCCAGAATAAACAAGGCAGACATTCCTGGCACTAAAATAACATCTTTTCTGTTCATTAGTCACGTCTCCAGGCCCCTCTTACATTACTTTTGCTTTCCATTTTGAATTTTTATTCTCACAAAAAATAGAAGATTTACTGTTATGTATACAACTGCATCATTGTAAAAATGGTATAAATAATATCAGCGCACTTGTGCAAGAATATTAGACTCGCCAGTTGATGTGTATTGGACACATGGTGTGATTTGGTTACTCTTGAACATTGGCCAAAATCGAACATTTTGCTACTTTGCGCTCAGTTTCAAGGTACTTGTCATCGTGAAACCAGTCAAAATTATCTCTATTTCTGTAATACAGTAGACCGTCATTTAGCACGAGATTATGGTACACGTTACGGGTATTGCACGATTGAAGAATTGCGGCACATTATTATATAACACAACGTAAAAATGATATTACACGGTTTGGGAGGGAAACATTTTTGAGCGCACGGTAGCCCCGGTGGGTTAAACCATTGAGTAAGTGGGGGTCCTACTGAGGGTGGCTGTGAGCCACATCAAGTGTTTAATGCTGATGAGACAAGTGTTTTCTGGAAGAAAATGCCAACACGAACTTTTATCAGTCAACAAAAGAAAGTGCACCAGGCTTCAAGACAGCAAAAGGGTCGCTTCACCTTGCTTCTTTTGGTAATGCATCAGGTGATTTCAAGTGTAAACCCAATCCTCGTGCTTAGAGGAAAAGGGAATTTGTTCTTCCTTCCTGCAAACTGTAAGTTTATTCAGATACACAGGTCCAGGAGCTGAGTCTCGACCCCTGCAATTACAATTAGGTGAGTACAGTTACATTGATTATCATACATGCAGCATATGTAGAGAACCTAGGATAACCCAAAAGTCAGAATGGAAATAAGTCACTGACTTTTTTGGGTTATCCTAGGTTCCACATCTGCATGTATGATAATCAATGTAACTGTATCTGTGTATACCTGAATAAACTTACAGTTTGCGGGAAGGAAAACAAATAACCATTCCCACAAGTAGACGCCTTGTTGTGGTTCAGCAGACACCACCCGCCTTTCCCAGCCACCCCGGACCCCACCATCCCAGCATTCGTATGTAGTATTTCATACACGTCAAAAAAAAGTACTCTGCTACAAGGCAGCTGTGTTTGTGAAGAATGAGAGAGAGTGAATTGTGTTTTGATCTTGAATTAACGAAGAAAACAAAGATATTAGACGAGACATAACCCGTGGCCGTAATGAAGTGTTACTTTGTACACATAAAAAGATGTAAACATAAGTTTGTGTGACTGACTGACTTACTGACTGACTTACTGAATGACTTGACTGAATGACTGACTGACTTATTGAATGACTTGACTGACTTTCTGAATGACTTGACTGACTTACTGACTGACTTGACTGACTTACTGACTGACTTGACTGACTTACTGAATGACTGACTGACTTATTTAATGACTTGACTGACTTACTGAATGACTTGACTGACTTACTGAATGGCTTGACTGACTTACTGAATGACTGACTGAATGACTTGACTGACTTACTGAATGACTTGACTGACTTACTGAATGACTTGACTGACTTACTGAATGACTTGACTGACTTACTGAATTACTTGTCTGACTTACTGAATGACTGACTGACTTATTGAATGACTTGACTGACTTACTGAATGACTTGACTGACTTACTGAATGACTTGACTGACTTACTGAATGGCTTGACTGACTTACTGAATGAATTAACTGACTTACTTTATGGCTTGACTGACTTACTGAATGACTGACTGACTTACTGAATGACTTGACTGACTTACTGAATGACTTGACTTACTGAATGACTTGACTGACTTACTGAATGACTTGACTGATTTACTGAATGACTTAAAGTTAGACACTCGGTACAACCATCGACTTCAGTTCCAGAACCTCTACTATCCATCTCTGCCCAGTAGGGCCACAGCATAACTCTCCACTCTCTTCACAATCATGCACAAACACCAGCACCCACAATTTAAGGTAAATACTATTATTTCTGTTACATTTGTAGTCTTAAGCAGTAAAAACAACATAATACATCATGATAATGAACTACAATTACATATTCACTTTTATTTTTGTAAGATCTGTTGGTCTAAAAAAAACTTGTTTGGCTTTTTCTGGACTCCTAGGAACGTAACCCTATTTTTCCCATAAGTTCTTTTAATTATATAACACAAAATTATCTAACACGACATTTTCAGGAACGTAACTACCGTGCTAAATAACTATCTGCTGTACGTATATCATCCATTCTATCAAATGAGACTAAGAAAACGAGAATACAAGCATAAATACCATATGAAAATAGACTGCAAAGTCGCTGTTTTAAACCAAAATCACAGTCAGAGGTTTTTTTTTCCTCATTATGCACTGTGTGGTGCAGGATTTTTTTTTATACTGCGCACACTGACTGCACAGACCCATTCTCTCACATCTAGGCCTAACAACCTGTTTCTGCTTGATTTGAGGGTGCTAGAATTTAGGCGTACTAGTACGACGAAAACCATGGGGCATAAGCCGTACTAGTACGGCCGAAACCCCGAAAGGGTTAACAGTGTAGCAAGTAAGTTAAGCCATTAACCGATAGAAAAATGATGACACGAAACTTAACTCCTCCATTGTTTGTTTGAGGAATATAGGGACACTGATTCCAGAGCCGCCCTCTGCCACCATCTCCTCCAAGGTAAGTGTAAATATTTCTTATGTATACAAGTGTGAATATTTCTTATTTATAAATTAAAGTGTAAATATTTATTTATAAATTAAAGTGTAAATATTTATTTATAAATTAAAGTGTAAATATTTCTTATTTATAAATTACAGTGGACCCTCAGTTAACGAAATTAATCCGGTCCAGGAGCTATTACTTAATCTGAATCTTTCGTTATCTGAAACCTTATTTCCCATAAGAAATAATGTAAATACAATTAATTCGTTCCACAAAAATAATCACTCAAAATAAAAAAAATAACATTTACTTACCTTTATTGAAGAGACTTGCAGGCATCTGGAAGATATAGATGATGACTGGAGCAGGTGTTAGTGGTTGGAAGGGAATCCTCCAAAGGACTTCAGGTGACAAGTCCTCTCTGGGGTTACTTCCCTTCTTGGTCTTTTAATCCCACTAGGACCAGCTTGAGAGTCACTAGACCCCTGCCTGGTGAAGTAGCTGTCCAGAGTCCTCTGTTTCTGGCGACTCTTCAACACTTTTCTGAAGTACAACATGGCTCTGTCACTGAAGTGGTTGCACAGAAGGCTCATTTCAGCTTGCTCAGGGTGGTATCTTTCAACAAATGTCTGCAACTCATTCCACTTTGTACACATCTCCTTAAGCACTGAAGAAGGCACCTACTTATCTCTCTCTCTCTCTTCCTGAGAAGCAATAACCTCAGCTGTGGTCTGTTGCCTTTCCAGATGAAGCTCTTGCAGCTCTTCAGTTGTTAGCTCTACCCTGTGCTCCTCCACCAACTCTTCCACATCCTCACCACTCACCTCCAACCCCAGGCTGTTCCCCAATTCCACAATATCTTCCACAACAGGCACAGGGTCGTCAGGGTCAGGGTCAGCCTCAAATCCTTCAAAATTCTCTCTTGGACACAATCCAGCCACAGTGGTCTCCAAAGCACAGTTCAGAGTCCTGGAAGTCACTTCCTCCCAAGCCTTACCTATAAGGCCTATGCAATGCACGATATTGAGGTGTTCTTTCCAGAACTCTCTTAGGGTCAATTCAGAGTCATTGGTCATATTAAAGCACCTCTGAAACAGTGCTTTGGTGTACAGTTTCTTGAAGTTGGAAATGACCTGCTGGTCCATGGGCTGGATGAGAGGAGTGGTGTTAGGAGGCAAGAACTTCACTCTGATGAAATTTATGTTGTCAGGCAACAACTCTTGCAAGTTGTGAGGATGAGCAGGAGCATTGTCCAGTACCAGGAGGCACTTGAGTGGCAATTTTTTTTCCCAGGAGGTATTTCTTCACACTAGGGCCAAACACTCCAGTCATCCATTCCTTGAAAATCTCCGTGTGACCCATGCCTTGGTGTTAGCTTTCCAATGCACACACAATTTATTTGTCAACACCGTGTTTCCTGAAGGGTCTGGGATTTTCTGCATGATGCACCAGTAAAGGCTTCACTTTAAAATCACCACTGGCATTGGCACAAAACATAAGAGTTAGCCTGTCTTTCATAGGCTTGTGTCCTGGCTGTGCCTTTTCCTCCTGAGTAATGTAGGTCCTGTTGGGCATTTTCTTCCAAAATAGGCCTGTTTCATCACAATTAAACACTTTTTGGGGGAGGAATTGTTCAGCCTCTCGAACCCCTTGAATTCGTGCACAAATTTTTCAGCTGCACGTTTGTCTGAGCTGGGTGCCTCACCATGCCTCACAACATTGTGTATGCCACTACGTTTTAAACTTCCCAAACCAGCCTTTGCTGGCTTTAAATCACTCTCCTCACCACTGGTTGCAGGCATTGTCTTCACAAGATCTGCATGCAACTTCCTTGCCTTTTCACAAATTATCACCATAGAAATACTATCACCCGCTCTCTGTTTTTCATGGATCCACACCAACAACAACTTCTCAACCTCATCCACTGTTTTCGATCTTTGTTTCTTTAACAAATTAACCCCTTTTGCAACATTAGCTTTCTTGAACTCATTTCTCTGTGCCAGGATAGTGCCGATAGTAGATGGAGTTTTCTTGTACATCCTGGCAAGATCACTCAGACATACACCACTCTCATATTTTTCTATGATTTCCTTCTTCAGTTCGATGGTGTTCCTCACTCTCTTTACCAGGTGCCACTAGGAAGCTTTTTGGACCCACGGTGACTTATTTCACAGTGACAGTCACTAAACCACCAAAAAAGACTCCAAATGTATTGTGAATGTTTGAAAGAGCACGCTGGGTAATGTTCTCTCAATGGTAAACAACGCTTCACTGGTGGGCATCCTGCGTCCTGCTCAGGCGCAGAGCAGTCGGACAGGTCTAATACGTTACGAAACACAAGGGATTTTACGATACACGAAATCGAAAAAAGCTTACGAAACACGATTTTTACAAAATATGAGCATTACGATACTCGGGGGTCCACTGTACATAACAGTAAATCTTCTATTTTTTGTGAGAATAAAAATTCAAAATGGAAAGCAAAAGTAATGTAAGAGGGGCCTGGAGACGTGACTAATGAACAGAGAAGATGTTATTTTAGTGCCAAGAATGTCTGCCTTGTTTATTCTGGACCCCATTTTGAAATTGGCATCATTTGAAATTTGTGTGAAATTGGCCAAATTGCAAATTTCTGACCACTTTTTTGGGTTGTTGAAATTGGTAAATGGGCGGTTTCTTGTACTCAATCGATAGAAGAAATGGAGTTCTAGCGAAATAGCTATGATTTTAGTAGACTGGAATATTGGAATTGGCCAAAAATAGGGCTCAAAGTGGGCAAAATCGCTGATGCGTAAACATCGTCGAGACCGATAACTTCACGAGAGCATAATTCCGTAAGTTTTCAATCAAATTTCATACTTTTGGTGTCGTTATGATCGGAAAAAGATTTTCTATCATTTCATAAGAAAAAATAATTTTTTTTTGTTCCAAAAAATTTTTGACCCTGAGAACGAGTTTGGGAGAGGGCCTGTCGACCCCCAAAGGGTTAAGAGTGTAGCAATTAAGAGTGTAACAGTTAAGAGTGTAGCATTAAGAGTGTAGCAATTAAGTGATAGAAAAAGGATGAAATGAAATGAACTCCTGACGCTCCTGCCCAGCATATCTTCTCCATCTCCAAGGTAAATGCTGTATTATTTGATAATTTATTATTATGTACATGTATTATTATTATTATTATTGTTTTCCTTATGAAACTATGTATGTAGTGTATATAGTCAAGCAGGAATGGGTGATGTGGTGGCCCTATACACCCCCAACAACCACAATGGCCACTGTGTCGTCGCTGCACACTACCACTCCTCACATATGTAATGACATATTTCATTCATTCTAGTGTATATATCATGTTTCTATGTTATTAATATTGTTTATATTTCAATTACGACGTAAAAATGATATTATACGGTTCGTGGGAGGGGAAAAAATTTTGAGCGCATGGTAGCCTGTGGTGGGTTAAACCATTGAGTCAGTGGAGGTGAATGAAACAGATATAATAGAAAACGGAGGGTTCAAATCCTGCTCCGCTACAACTGAACAAACAAAACCGGAGGGTTCAATCCCTACTTCAATTTATACAGTATAAATTGACCGGAGGGTTCTATGCCAGCTCCGACCAAACAGTAAGGAGAATGGGATCACTTGACCATCCACTTTTCCCACTATAATCAAAGAGTGTCCCATGACAGTTCCCTTGATATAACATACAAGAACTCAATGAAGAAGATTTATCACTGGAAAATCTCGGATCCCTAGAGTCTACGTATTCCTAAAATAATCTTCAAGCTCAAAACAAAGGTGGCAGAAGTAACTAGCACATCCTGCCTTGACTTGACTAACATAAACAAAGAGTATTTAACAATCACCAAATCCTTTAAATACCTTTACTGTAGTCCTACTATAGCAAATGAATACTTATGGAGGGTGGCAACCGTCTGTGGTATGGAGCGGTGGAGGTAAACACTGCGTCGATGGTGGTGGAGTTCCAATAATGTAGCCAGGTACCGCCGGCTCAAGTCCGAGTAGCGTCGAATCGTATTCGAGGTGTCGAATCTTTGAGTCCAATCCTGGTAAGGTCGCCACTTGTGAAGGTCGTTGCTAATCTTCTTAGGAAAAGTATAATAGAAAAAGACAATAATAACAATAACAATAAACACTTTATTTTAATAGAAAGAAATGTAAATAATAAATACGTAAATATGACTATAATAATCCTATCTTAAGAAAAATGAAAAATGAAAACAAAAATATATATATCTGATCCAAAGCTAGATATTTACAGATGGACGTAGATAACTGTGTTGATCTTGTTAACACAGTAGCTATGAAGCGATATTAGACTCCGTGATGTTGGTGCACCGATGAAGGTTAACTCCCACTCTGTTGAAGGATGTTTCCCACAAATCCAACAGAGTTTCCACATCCACAATAATGTCACAAATGATATCAGGGACTCAGGTGAAGGTTGTCCCCTGGTAAAGTACAGTTGCCTGAGGTTTCTAGAGTGTAGACTTAGGAACTACTGGCATAGTGAAGAATTGGTGGTAACGACTCTGTTTCTCACTTGGTGAGTCCGCCGGCCCCCCACTCAGCCTTGAATCCGATGATCCGTGCGGAAACAGAGGACTGTGGGAGAAACCAAAAGAATTACTCACCACTCTAGTATTTATTCACATAGTAGGCATAAGGCCTTTAAAAGAAAGGGTGAGACTGAAACAAATAACTTTACCAAAAGCCAAGGCATGGCAGAGCAGAAGTTAATGTTGCTAAACATGAGTGAAGCTCAAAACCAATTAACGAGTGAAGCTCTTGAACATAAAATAATTAAGATACGAGCAGCTGTGAAGTACTTACAGTGAGGTCGGGCGTGGTCAGTCGAGTGATTTAACCTGTGGCCGGAGCCTAGCATTACACTTCTCACCGGGTGGAAAGGGGGGGGGGATATAGCGGCAGCTAGACACTCACCCCACCTCAACAAGCAGACTACCATTCAACCATCACTCTACATACCTTCACGCTTTCATCACTCCTATCTATGGACTTTTCCCTCACACTCTGCCAATCCCTAGGTACCTTCCCCTCTTTCATACATTTATTAAACAAAAATACCAACCACTCCAACACTATATCCCCCCTGCTTTTAACATTTCTGTCATGATCCTGTCAGTTCCAGCTGCTTTACCCCCTTTCATTCTACGTAATGCCTCACGCACCTCCCCCACACTCACATCCTGCTCTTCTTCACTCCTAAACGATGTTGTACCTCCCTGGCCAGTACATGAAATTACCGCCTCCCTTTTTTCATCGACATTTAAAAGTTCCTCAAAATATTCTCGCCATCTACCCAATACCTCCAGCTCCCCATCTACTAACTCCCCTACTCTGTTTTTAACCCTTAAACTGTCCACACGTAGATATACGTTCACGTGCGTACTGCCCCGAACGTAGATCAACGTTTTATTTTTCATTCCTTCAAATTTAGTGCGATAGGCCTGAGTTGCCTGGAGATGAGAGAATGGATCTGCACCCTCAGTGTGCACAGTATTAAAAAAATCTGGGACTACTTAGTACCTTGTGGGAGCACCAGTTCAATTGAGTGCCAGCTAGAGCAAATACTGTGGCAAACACCAGGGATTCACTGATGTCATGTCGCATTAACACTCCCCTTATAAGAGGAAAGTAAAAATAGGTTAGATAAATACATGAGTGGCTGTGGGTGGGTGTGAGTTGGACCTGACTAGCTGTGCTACTAGGTCTGATGCCATGCTCCTTCCTTCAGAGGATGTGACCTGACTAGGTGGGTCATTGGTCTAAGCTGGGGGTGATATGGACTTGCCTTGCATGGGCCAGTAGGCCTGCTGCAGTGTTCCTTCTTTCTTCTGTTCTTATGTATTCGGCAGGCTGGCTGGCTTTGGCTGTCTCTATCTGTCTATAACTCTGTTTTTGTCTGCTATATCTTTGTCTGTCTATATCTTTGTCTGTCTATATCTATATGTCCTATCTCTCTCTCTCTCTCTCACATGTACACATAAGTACAGTTATTATACATAGTGTAAATTACCTAGGATAACCCAAAAATTCCAGGCAAAGTGCTATACAATGCTTGTAGAAATAAGGCATAATAAGCATGACTGGCAAGTAATACGCATCGTCACTTCTGCATCGTGTATAATACCTGTTGGCTTACGAACCGCACTCTGAGACTGAGACAAGCAGACGGAAAGACACACACACACAGGCAGACAGAAAGACAGATAAGTAGAGTTAGACAGAAATAAGCACAGCTTGACAAACAGACAGATAGACAGATAGACAGAGACAGATAGACAGAGACAGATAGACAGACAGGCAGACAGATAGACATTGAAAAAGAGAGGGTTCCCTCCAGCACTGCTGACATTTATCAAATGTCACTGGGCTGTCAAGAGTTATCTGACACTTGTCAACACACCATTCTTCAAGGAGTTTCATATACTCCAGGAACACAGGCAGACAGAAAGACAGATAAGCAGAGCTAGACAGAGATACAGACATATACAGACAAACAGATTCAGACAGACAGATACAGACAGATAGACAGATAGACAGATAGACAGACAGACAGACAGACAGACAGACAGACAGACAGACAGACAGACAGACAGACAGATAGATAGATAGATAGATAGATAGACAGACAGACAGACAAACACAGATAGATAGATACAGAGTGAAAGAGCGAGGGTTCCTGCACACATTCATTCATCAGTAGTTATCTGGCAATTGTCATAACACCATTCTTCAAGGAGTTTCATATATACTCCTGGATGTCTAAAACATTGCTGGGACCTATAAATACTTCATATATATTTATAGACAATAGTAAATGACCAAGGTAGGCGAAAATGTTCACCTGTTGGTGTGATTGTGACTATTTGAGTACTATTTCAGTACATAATATTAGTGTTAGAACAAAGATTGGCTATGAAATCACATGAACTATTGTAAATTGTAATTATCAGAACATAAAAATTATATAAATTAAAATGAAAAACTAGAAAAAAAAGTATATCGGCAATACTTCTGCAAGCGGCAGGACTTGATGTTGCCGTCAGGTGAGCATCCAGCACCAAATTGGCGGGCTTATATCTCGGTAAGTACTGGCCCTAAACTTTTTTTTTTTTAGCCTATCCTGTTTATAAAAATGCGCTCTTCATTAAAAAAAAAATGATTTTTTTTTTTTAAATATTCGGTGCAGTACGCAGGTGAACGTATATCTATGTGTGGACAGTTTAAGGGTTAACTGACAAATCCATTTGTTCCCTAGGCTTTCTTACCTTGTTTATCTCACTCCAAAATTTTTTCTTGTTTTCAGCAAAATTTCTTGACAGAGCCTCTCCCTTTTTTCATCTGCTCTTCATTTGCACTCTCTAACCACTCTCTTCACCTTTCTTTTACTCTCCATATACTCTGCTCTTCTATTAACACTTCTGTTTTGTAA
This sequence comes from Cherax destructor, assembly GCA_009830355.1. Taxonomy (NCBI): domain Eukaryota; kingdom Metazoa; phylum Arthropoda; class Malacostraca; order Decapoda; family Parastacidae; genus Cherax; species Cherax destructor. The sequence continues at coordinate 8,064 of WNWK01027756.1, read as the reverse complement.
AAACCTCTCATAAGCTACTTTTTTCTCTTTTATCACACCCTTCTTCATTCCACCACTCACTCCTCTTTCCTCCTGCACCCACCCTCCTCTAGCCACAAACTTCTGCCCCACATTCTAATACTGCATTTTTAAAACTATCCCAACTCTTCAACCCCCCCACTACTCATACTTGCACTAGCCCACCTTTCTGCCAATAGTTGCTTATATCTCACCCTAACTTCCTCCTCCCTTAGTTTATACACTTTTACCTCTCTCTACTTGCTGTTGTCATTTTCTTTTGTCCCATCTACCTTTTACTCTAACTGTAGCTACAACTAAATAATGATCCGATATATCCGTTGCCCCTCTATAAACATGTACATCCTGAAACCTACCCATCAACCTTTTATCCACCAATACATAATCTAACAAACTACTTTCATTACGTGCTATATCATACCTTGTATATTTATTATCCTCTTTTTCATAAAATATGTATTACTTATTACCAAACCTCTTTCTACACATAGCTCAATTAATGGTTCCCCATTTACATTTACCCCTGACACCCCAAATTTACCTACTACTCCCTCCACAACATTTTTACCCACTTCAGCATTAAGATCCCCAACCACAATTACTCTCTCACTTGGTTCAAAACTCCCCACACACTCACTCAACATTTCCCAAAATCTCTCTCTGTCCTCTACATTTCTCTCTTCCCCAGGTGCATAAACACTTACTATAACCCACTTTTTACATCCAACCTTTATTTTACTCCACATAATCCTTGAATTTATACATTTATATTCCCTCTTTACCTGCCATAACTGAATATTCAACATTATTGCCACTCCTTCTTTAGCTCTAACTCTATTTGAAACCCCTGACCTAATCCTATTTATTTCTCCCCACTGAAACTCTCCTTCCCCTTCAGCTTTGTCTCACTTAAAGCCAGGACATCCAGCTTCTTTTCATTCATAACATCTACAATCATCTCTTTCTTATCATTTGCATAACATCCATGCACATTCAAACATCCCACTTTGACGGTTTTCTTCTTTTTCTTTTTAGTAAATCTATACAGGAAAAGGGGTTACTAGCCCATTGTGCTTGGTGTTATGCTCACCCCATGGTCTTTCTTCTTTGATGAGGTTTGTAGCCTTTGTCCACCTAGCCTGTACTCTGTCAGCGATCTTCTTTGCCCTTCTCCGATCTTCATGACTTTGCATTTGGTGGGGTTAAATTCGAGAAGCCAGTTGCTAGACCAGATGTCAAGCTTGTCCAGGTCTCTTTGAAGTCCTGCTTGTGTGTGTGTGTGTGTGTGTGTGGACATCTAAATTTGCTGAGTCAGGGTAAGGCAGCTGTCAAAATGACATATTATACCATTACTCACCACCCACACTGCCTGTCAACCTGTCAACACAAAAGGGGACCCATGTCTTCTTCCCACAACCTCCTTCCTTCCTTTTCTTCATACCTACCTTCCTTTCTTCCTTCATTCCTTCCTTTCTTTCTGCCTTCCTTTCTTACATATTTCCTTCCTTCCTCTCATCTCTTCCTTCCTGCCCCTTTCTTCCTTTCTTCCTTCATTCCTTCCTTCATTCCTTCCTTTATTTCTTCCTTTCTTACTTCTTTTATTCCTTCCTTCCTCTCATCACTTCCTTCCTTTCTCTCTTCCTCTCTATTTTGTTCCATTCTCTATATGTCCAAACCATCTCAACAACCCATCCTCAGCTCTTTGGATAATAGTTTTGGTAATCCCACACCTCCTCCTAATCTGTAAACTATGGATTCTCTGCATTATATTCACATCACACATTGCCCTAACACACGACATCTCCACTGCCTCCAACATTCTCCTTGCTGCAACATTCACAACCCATGTCTCACACCCATACAAGAGTGTTGGTATAACTATACTCTCATACATTTCTCTCTTTGTTTTCATGGATAAAGTTCTCTGTCTCCACAAGCTCCTCAGTGCACCACTCGCCTTTTTCTCCTCGTTAATTCTATGATTCACCTCATCCTTCATATACCCATCTGCTGACACATCCACTCCCAAATATCTGAACACATTCACCTCCTCCATACTCTCTCCCTCCAATCTTATATCCAATCTTCCGTTATCTAATTTTTTTGTTATCCTCATCACCTTACTCTTTCCTATATTCACTTTTAATTTCCTTCTTTTACATACCCTACCAAACTCATCCACCAACCTCTGCAACTTCTCTTCAGAATCCCCCAAAAGCACAGTGTCATCAGCAAAGAGCAACTGTGACAACTCCCACTTTGTGTTAGATTCTTTATCTTTTAACCCCACACCTCTTGCCAACACTCGAGCATTCACTTCTCTTACAACTCCATCTATAAATATATTGAACAACCATGGTGATATCACACATCCTTGTCTAAGGCCTACTTTTACTGGGAAATAATCTCCCTCTCACCTACATACTCTAACCTGAGCCTCACTATCCTCGTAAAAACTTTTCACCGCTTTCAGTAACCTACCTCCTATTCCATACATTTGCAACATCTGCCACATTGCCCCCCTATCCACCCTATCATATGCCTTTTCCAAATCCATAAATGCCACAAACACCTCTTTACCCTTATCTAAATATTGTTCACCTATATGTTTCACTGCAAACACTTGGTCTACACACCTCCTACCCTTCCTAAAGCCTCCTTGTTCATCTGCTATCCTGCTCTCTGTCTTACTCCTAATTCTTTCAATAATAACTCTACCATACACTTTACCAGGTATACTCAACAGACTTATTCCCCGATCATTTTTTCACTCTCTTTTGTCCCCTTTGCCTTTATATAAAGGAACTATGCATGCTCTCTGCCAATCCCTAGGTACCTTACCCGCTTCCATACATTTATTAAATAAAAACACTAACCACTCTAAAACTATTTCCCCACCTGCCTTTAATATTTCTATCTTTATCCCATCAATCCCAGCTGCTTTACCCCCTTTCATTCTACTCACTGCCTCACGAACTTCCCCCACACTTAAAACTGGTTTTTCCTCACTCCTGTAAGATGTTATTCCTCCTTGCCCTATGCACGAAATCACAGCTTCCCTATCTTTATCAACATTTAATAATTCCTCAAAATATTCCCTCCATCTTCCCAATACCTCTAACTCTCCATTTAACCCTTTCGAGGTCGGTGCCGTACTAGTACGTTTTACGAGCAGGGGTTGGCGCTGTACTAGTACGCGTAAATTCTAGCGGCCTCAAATTAAGCGGGAAACGGCTGGTAGGCCTACATATGAAAGAATGGGTCTGTGTGGTCAGTGTGCGCAGTATAAAAAAAATCCTGCAGCACACACTGAATAATGAGAAAAAAAAACTCTGACCATTTTTTTCATTTAAAACAGCGACTTTGCAGTTTATTTTCGTATGGTATTTATTGATGTATTCTCGTTTTCTTGGTCTCATTTGATAGAATGGAAGATATATTACAGAAATAGAGATGATTTTGATTGGTTTGACAATGACAAGTACCTTGAAATTGAGATCAAAGTAGCGAAAATGTTCGATTTTAGCTGATGTTCAAGAGTAAACAAATCACACCATGTGTCCAATACACATCAACTGGCGAGTCTAATATTCTTGCACAAGTGCGCTGATATTATTTATACCATTTTTACAATGATGCAGTTGTATACATAACAGTTAATCTTCTATTTTTTGTGATAATAAAAATTCAAAATGGAAAGCAAAAGTAATTTAAGAGGGGCATGGAGACATGACTAATGAACAGAGAAGATGTTATTTTAGTGCCAGGAATGTCTGCTTTGTTTATTCTGGACCCTATTTTGAAATTAGCATCGTTTGAAATTTTTGTGAAATTGGCCAAATTGCCATTTTCTGACCACAATTTTGGGTAGTTGAAATTGGTAAATAGGCAGTTTCTTGTACTCAATCGATAGAAGAAATGGAGTTCTAGCGAAATAGCTATGATTTTAGTGGACTGGAACATTGGAATTTGATGAAAATAGGGCTCAAATTGGGCGAAATCGCCAATGCGTAAACATCTTCGAGACTGATAACTTCGCGAGAGCATAATTCCGTAAGTTTTCATTCAAATTTCATACTTTTGGTGTCGTTATGATCGGAAAAAGATTCTCTATCATTTCATAAGAAAAAATTATTATTTTTTTTTCCAAAAAAATTTCGACCCTGAGGACGTGTTTCCGAGAAGGCCTGTCGACCCCCAAAGGGTTAATAACTCTCCTCTCCTATTTTTAACTGACAAATCCATTCTTTCCCTATTCTTCCTCAACTTATTAATCTCACTCCAAAACTTTTTCTTATTTTCAACAAAATTTGTTGATAACATCTCACCCACCCTCTCATCTGCTCTCTTTTTACATTGCTTCACCACTCTCTTAACCTCTCTTTTTCTCTCCATATACTCCTCCCTCCTTGCATCACTTCTACTTTGTAAAACCCTCTCATATGCTAACTTTTTCTCTCTTACTACTCTCTTTACATCATCATTCCACCAGTCGCTCCTCTTCCCTCCTGCACCCACTTTCCTATAACCACAAACTTCTGCTGAATACTCTAGCACTATATTCTTAAACTTACCCCATACATCTTCTACCCCACTGCCTATACTCTCACTAGCCCATCTGTCCTCCAACAGTTGTTTATATCTTACCCTATCTACCTCCTCCTTTAGTTTATAAATCTTCACTTCTCTCTTACTTGCTGTTTCCTTGTATCCCATCTACCTTTTACTCTCACTGTAGCTACAACTGAAAAGTGATCTGATACTTATATCTGTGGCCCCTCTGAAGTCTACCCAACAGTCTTTTATCTACCAATATGTAGTCCAACAAACTACTATCATGTCGCCCTATATCATATCTTGTATACTTATTTATCCTCTTTTTCTTAAAATATGTGTTACCTATAACCAAACCCCTTTCTATACAAAGTTCAATCAAATGCTCCCCATTATCATTTACACCTGGTACCCCAAACTTACCTACCACACACTTTCTAAATGCTTCTCCTACTTTAGCATTTAGGTCCCCTACCACAATTACTCTCTCACTTGGCTCAAAAGTTCCTACACACTCGCTTAACATCTCCCAAAATCTCTCTCTCTCTTCTACATTCCTCTCTTCTCCAGGTGCATATGCACTTATTATGACCCACTTTTCATATCCAACCCTTATTTTAATCCACATAATCCTTGAATTTATACATTTATGTCCCTTCTTCTCTCTCCATAACTGATCCTTCAACATTATTGCTACCCCTTTCTTAGCTCTAACTCCCTCAGATACTCCAGACTTAATCCCATTTATTTCTCCCCACTGAAACTCGCCTACCCCCTTCAGCTTTGTTTCACTTATGGCTAGGACATCCAACTTCTTTTCATTCATAACATTTGCAATCATCTCTTTCTTATCATCTGCACTACATCCACGCACATTCAAGCATCCCAATTTTATGAAGTTTTTCCTTATCTTGTTTTTAGTAATTTATACAGGAGAAGGGGTTACTAGTCCATTGCTCCCGGCATTTAGTCGCTTCTTACGACACACATAGATTATGGAGGAAGAATTCTGTTCCACTTCCCCATGGAGATAAGCAGAAATAAACAGGAACAAGAACTAGGAAGAAAAATAGATGAAAAACCCAGAGGGGTTTGTATATACAGTGGACCCCTGGTGTTCGTCCTGCTCCAAACTCGCCCTTTTATGTAAGTGTATTTTTTTAAATGCTTTTGTAAGTTTATTTTTTGGGGTCTAAAAGGACTAGTCTACTTTACATTATTCCTTATGGGAATAAATTCGTTTGGTAATGGCACTTGAACAGCATTCTGGAACGAAAAAATCACGAAAACCGGGGGTCCACTGTATATGCTTGTACAGTGGACCCCCGGTTTACGATGGTCTCCGAACTCGCCCTTTTATGTAAGTTTATTTTTTTAAATGCTTTTATAAGTGTATTTTTTGGGGTCTAAATGGACTAGTCTACTTTACATTATTCCTTATGGGAATAAATTTGTTTGGTAATGGCACTTGAACAGCATTCTGGAATGAAAAAATAATGAAAACCGGGGGTCCACTGTACATGCATGTGTAGTGTTACCTAAGTGTAAGTAGAAGTAGCAAGACATACCTGCATCCTTGCATGTTTATGAGACAGAAAAAGAGACCAGCAATCCTACCATCATGCAAAACAATTACAGGCTTATGTTTCACACTTATTAGGTAGGACGGTAGTACCTCCCTGGGTGGTTGCTGTCTACGCATATATAGTCACTGGACACTTCATAGAACTGATATTAGGCTTCTGGAAGCTGGTTGTTGTGAATGTGTGGACTTATAAATATGCTGAGTCAGGGTATGGCTGCTGTCAAAATGACATATTATACCATCACTCACCACCCTCTGCCTGTCAACACCCATGGGGTCCCATGCTCCTCTTCCCCACAGTCCTTCCTACCTACTTACCTACCTACTTACCTACTTTTTTACCTACTTTCTTATCTACTTACCTCTTACTTACCTACTTGCCTACCTACTTGCCTACCTACTTACTTGCCAACCTACTTACTTACCTACCTACTTACTTACCTACCTACTTACCTACTTACTTACCTACTTATTTTCTTTCATTCTTTTTTCTTTCTTCCTTCTAGTATCCTGGGCATTGCTTTCGGTCACAAACTCCTCAAAACCATGAAATTCATCTTCACTGACACTTCCATCTGTGTTAGAGTTATCACTTGGGAAGAGAAGAGTCCCAGATTCGCCGGGGAGTCAGATATTTCTTACCGCTAGGCATGCTGAACAAGGACTACTGAAATAGCGTTCCAACAATGCACCACTGGCTCCCCGATTTTTTTTATATGATGTACACTGACCACACAGACCCATTCTCTCACATGTGGGCCTACGAGCTTTCTCCTGCTTGATTTGAGGCCACTAGAATTTATGCGTCATAATACGTCCGAAACAGTGGCTCATGACACGTATATATACGACCGAAACAGTCAAAGGGTTAAGAGAGTGGTGAAGGAATGTAAAAGGAGAGCAAATGAGGGAGTGGGTGAGATGTATCAACAAATTTTGCTGAGAATAAGAAAACGTTTTGGAGCAAGATTAATAAGTTGAGAAAGCCTAGAGAACAAATGGATAAGATTGTTAAAAAATAGGAGAGGAGAGTTTTTAGATGGAGAGTTGGAAATATCAAGAATATGGAGGGTATATTTTGAGGAACTGTTTAACCCTTTGGGGGTCGACAGGCCTTCTCAGGAAAGTGTTCCTGGGGTCGAAAATTTTTTGGAAAAAAAAAAATTAATTTTTTCTTATGAAATGATAGAGAATCTTTTTCCGATCATAACGCCACCAAAATTATGAAATTTGATCGAAAACTAACGGAATTATGCTTGGAAGTTAGCGGTAGCCATGACACTTACGCATCGGCGATTTTGCCCACTTTGAGCCCTATTTTCGACAAATTCCAATGTTTCAGTCTCCTACAATTATAGCTATTTCGCTAGAACTCTATTTCTTCTATCGATTGAGTACAAGAAACCGCCTATTTACCAATTTCATCTGCCCAAAATAGTGGTCAGAAAATGGCAATTTTCCAATTTCACACAAATTTCAAACGATGCCAATTTCAAAATAGGGTCCAGAGTAAACAAGGCAGACATTCCTGGCACTAAAATAACATGTTCTCTGTTCATTAGTCACGTCTCAGGCCCTTGTTCCATTACTTTTGCTTTTCATTTTGAATTTTATTCTCACAAAAAAAAGAAGATTTACTGTTATGTATACAACTGCATCATTGTAAAAATGGTATAAATAATATCAGAGCACTTGTGCATGAATATAAGACTCGCCAGTTGATGTGTATTGGAGGCATGGTGTGATTTGTTTACTCTTGAACATCGTCAAATATCGAACATTTTCGCTACTTTGAGCTCAATTTCAAGGTACTTGTCATTGTCATACCAATCAAAATCATCTCTATTTCTGTAATAAATCTTCCATTCTATCAAATGAGACCAAGAAAACGAGAATACATCAATAAA
>WNWK01027755.1:0-26005 GCA_009830355.1 Cherax destructor | reverse complement strand
TTAAATTTTGTAAACTTAACCTTACAATCTGTATATCCATTGAAGTAAAAAACCTATCATAAGACTGCCTAAAAAAGCCTAGGCATACCTAGGCTATTATTGGCCATCTTGTAATATCAACTTTAATGTATAACTATAAGTACCCCCCACCTTGTATTACAGGGAAATAAAGAATTTGAATTTGAATTTGAATAAAGGATTTTTTTGAGGTGTAAGTAGGGAAGATTCTGGGATACGGTTTGGGATAAAAAGGTATCTGGAGAGTTTTTGCAGGGGGGGGGGGAGGTGATGGAGGGGGGGGGGCGTTGTATCGGGGAAGAAAAAAGAGGTTTTAAAAGGAAATTACAGAATGAGGGTTTCGGGGGTTACGTTTGAGAAGTGGGATGGATGAGGTACTGGGGGGGGATAGGGCATCAGCTGTAGTTTTGAGAAATTTTTGGAAAAAAAGGGGAAGGGATGCCCAATGGGTGGGGGTGAGGTGGAAGAGAATAGGGGGGGTTTAAAGGGGTGGAAAAATTTTTTAAAGAGCACGGAAGCGATGAGTAGGTATGGTGAAGCATGGTTTGGGGATAAATTCAAGGAGGATATGCATGCTGGTGCGGATGAGGGTGCGATACTGGAGCACATAATGGAGAGGGTAGGAGTGGAAGAACGGGGGGAGTTGGAAGAAGTTATAGTGGAAAGAATTTTTGGAATGCAGTTAAGGGGTTAAGGAGGGGGAAAAACACCGGGGATAGAGGGGTTTTACCGGGGGAAAATTGTATGTAACATATTGGGAGGTGTTGAGGGAAGTATTGGTGCAAGTCTTTAATGATATGAAGAAGGGTGGGATTATGGACAAATTGATTAGGACTGAAGTGGTGGTTTTATTGCCTAAGAAGGAGGATGCTAAGAGATTTAGGGATTACAAGGTCATTGCTTTAATGTGTACAGATTACAAGATATATGCAAAAATTTTGGCGAATAGGTTAAAGAGATGTTTAGGGAAGTGGCGAATAGGTTAAAGAGATGTTTAGGGACGCAGTATGTGGTTCGGTCATAGGCGAATCAGGGGTTATATAGAAGAATGTACTGGGGGAAGAGTGCTCGGGTTGGATTGGGCAATGGCATATGATTGAGTGAATAGAGAGGCTTTATATAGGATTATGAGAAGGCTGGGGCTAGGGGATGAGATAGTGGGTTAGGTGGAACAATTATATGAGGGGGCACAGCTGAGAGTTCAGATCAATGGCAGGATAGGGTGGGCTGTACAAATGAGATGGGGTCTACGGCAAGGTTGTCCATTGTCTCAGATTTTGTTTGCTTTCTTACAGGATCCTTTCTATAGAATATTGAGTGGGGGGGGGTGAAGGGAATGGGACGGGGAGACAGATAGGTGTTGAGATTATTGGATATGTGGACGACACAACTTTAATGATAAATACTGAGGATAGTTTGTGTTGGGTTGGTATCCTGGTGGAGAAATTTAGTTTAGTGACAGGTATGAGGGTGAATAGGAGCAAGTCCTTCTTGATGGAGATAGGAAGTTGGCTGGGGGGAACGTTGGGTGAAAGAGATGGATGGACTTGTGTTCGTGAACTCAAAGTGTGTGGGATAGTGTTTAGTAGTGATTTGGACATAGCTAGAAGGATAAATTCGAGGGACGTTGTGGATAGGGCTTTAGATAGGATGAAGGGTTGGAGTGTGCAGGAGGTAACGCTATTGCAAAGGGTAATAGTAGTCAATGTCTTAATTTATAGTAAGCTTTGGTTCAGGGCAGGTGTTTATCCACTGGTAGAGGAGGATATACGTAGACTGGAAAAGGGAGTAATGAATTTTGTTTGGGCAAGGGGTAGGGATTGGTTGAGTAGGGGTGGTGTGGAAACCAGAGTAGCATGGGGAGGGTTGGGTTTGGTACCGTTACATTGCAGGTTACGAAGTGTTTTTTTGAAACAGGAGTTCATATTGATTTAGGAAAATTGGAGAGGTGATGAGAGAGGTGAAAAAGTGGTGGGTGGGTAAAGATGTGGTGGCTTGTGAGGGAATACTTAGAGGCCTGCTGATAGCGAGGGAACCGGAGAAGATTAAATTGTGTGTCTTGGATAGGATTAGTGGAAGGGAAGTCGTTTTGCAGGGGGAGGAGAATTATCCTATGTATGAGTGGAAGAGTATATGGAGTTGGGTTAAGAAAGTTAGAGTAAAACCTAGGGTTCGAGAATTTTGTTTTCGGTTTTTGCATGGTGTTCTAGCATGGTGTTCTAGCATGGTGTTCTAGCATGGTGTTCTAGCTTAGTACAATGGGATTGATAAAGGAGGGATCATGTGTAAGATGCGGTGATTGGGAAACGGCTTATCACGTGATCTATTTTTGTGAAAGACTGGCAGTAGTGAGGGTATGGTTGGGGAGGGTCTTGGGTATGATCAACGGGAGTAAGGTGTCAGTATTAAGGGTTTTAAGTTTGGACATGGGAGAGTCCCCGGAAGGCGTACGAAGGGCAATGGTATATATAGTTATGGATTACATTTACATGACATGGTATATGAGGGATTTGGATGGGGAAGCGTTGATTAGGGCATTAGCTGCCGTGATAGTAAGAACGAAGTATAGAAACAAGGAAATTTACGATAAGGGTTGGGATAGAAGTTTTCCAGCGGTGTATAGGGATTTAACAGTTGAATTGTTGCATAGGTTGAGGGTGTAAGGGTGATGGGAGGGGCGTTATAGGGTGGGGAGGTGGGATGTGGGGTCCCGGGTTTCTTAGTTTCCATGAGGGTGCTAGTAGAGGTTAAAGCATGGGGCAATGAGGAGGGAAGGGGGGGTCTTCTGAGTTTTGTTTTGTTTTTGTTTTTTTTACATATGGAGAGTGAGGTCTTTTGTGCCTCAACGTTGTGGTGGTTTTAGATGTTGTGTGGATGGTTATTTTTTTTTTTTACATGGTATGTCCAGGTGTATAAGGGGATGATGAGGGGGTCATGGATTCTTGGTATTACATGATATTGGTTTTGTTTAGGATGTTCATATTGTACGAATGGTTTGGTACCATGTTGACAATTTCGACTTTATATACTAATATGCAGGTCTTGTTAATGTATAATGTACAATTATTTCTGTAATACACCTTTGTTTGTCAGCTTGTGGCACATATAGGTGTGCGTGGATGTCTTAGGTGTATTGTTGTCATGGTTAGCTTTATCTGTTGAGCTGGTAAACAGTGGCTGACCAGCGTTAGGGAAAGGGTGCAAAATTTCATGTATGTTTTGTGGAAATGTAACTTCAGTTTTCTTTGTTCATGATAATGTCCAGTGCATTGTATGTTTTGATCAAATAATTTAATGTTTAAGGGTATTACCAAAAACGGAATCCTACATCAATAACATAACACCATCAACAAAACAATAATCATAGGAACAACAAAACATTACAAAACAAAAATTAAATTCCATGTCTCCTGAATACAAAGACAAACATTAAAGGCACATTAACATTACATACTCATTTCACAAAAGTTCCTCCTTTACACCACCTGACTCTAGCAATCATATGGCTGCTAAGGCAGTTTGAGAATGGTTGGGTTTTGCCTAACGATGAGTTTATTGGACTTTTGTCCTGTTATTGTATGGTATAATGAGCGATCACGTTTCTAGTTTTAGTGAAGTGATCGGCAGTTTGGTAGTAATATAGTATATTTGTGCAGCGTGTGTTTGTATGATGTGTGGGAGTTTTGATACATGTATTGGTATGTACATGTAGCTTGGTTACAGAAGTGGTATTTAAGGAATGAGGACTGGTTGAGATTAGTGCAGCGTATGCATGATAGAGAGGTTGGTATACATAAATTATTTGTAAATATTTTGTCTATTTGGATCATGGTGTCATCACGTAAGAGGCATATGTCATATGATTGCTAGAGTCAGGTGGTGTAAAGGAGGAACTTTTGTGAAATGAGTATGTAATGTTAATGTGCCTTTAATGTTTGTCTTTGTATTCAGGAGACATGGAATTTAATTTTTGTTTTGTAATGTTTTGTTGTTCCTATGATTATTGTTTTGTTGATGGTGTTATGTTATTGATGTAGGATTACGTTTTTGGTAATAATTTAGTCATGTATCTTGTATAAGGGTTATAATAAAATATATAAAAAAGTACAGCATAGGGCAAATAGAAGTTGCTAAAATACTGTAGACAGGTGAGACGAAGCAGGATATAGAAATTTTGTCTTGGACTGCCTCCTTGAAAGCTGCCCTCTGGCAAGCACTGTTGACACCGACACTCTGAGAAGCTTCTCTCAGACTTACAAGTGGCTTATGGACAGAATTTCTAGCTGACTGCAGTCGAAAGAATTCCCCACCTACATGCACTACTAAAAAAAGGTTTAACTTACTTGATGGAGTAGAAATGTCTCCTAGTCTTCCAATCTCCCTAAGCTATAACCCCTCCAAACACCACGTGCAGGGAAGGACCCTTAATCTGCAAGAATTCAAGTGGTATTAGTGTCTTGCCCTAAACTCAGAAATCCCAAACTCAAAGGGAGTTATCCTCTAAGCAATATCTAAGCAGTATGGGACACTAGCTTCCAGACTTAAACTTAAGAGATGACGCTGGTACATACCAATATATTAGCGTCCGTCTACTTGAGACCCACAGATACCTCACTAACGTTTCCCCCAGAAAACTGGCCAGATACTGAGAGAAAGGAAGTTATAGTCTTACTGTAATGGGTCTGGATGGAGAAAGATATAATAATAATAATATCTTTATTTACTACAAGTACATGTACATGGTATACAGGCCTAGCTGACATCAGTGACATACTACTATATAGAAAGTCCCTTGTTATGCTGATCATTTCGGGCAGATTAGGTCAGTGTCCTAAGATGCGACTCACACCAGTCGACTAACACCCAGGTACCCATTTTACTGATGGGGAACATAGACAACAGGTGTAAAGAAACACGCCCAATGTTTCTGCCCTGGCTGGGAATCGAACCCAGGCCTTTGCCGTGTGAAGCGAGAGCTTTAGCCACCAGACCACAGTACTTCGGGATGTCTCCTCCGAGTCCCCAGGACAGATGTTGGGAGTCACGTGGGGAATGCTGCCAAGGTCGTAGCACTTGTTCACTCGTTGAAGTCTGGTCTGAGAAGAATGACCTAGCATCTCGCCCACCTAGGTCAAGTGTGGGGCTGCCAGTTTTCGTTAGCTGACATAATTTAATGTTCACCTATTCAGGCTTTAAAACTACCTATGTTAGGGTGCTAGAGCTACATTATTAATATCTAAAGTTGCCTCAATAATCCTACTATTAGTTACTAACTGTACAAACTTACCTAGGCCTTCCTAGGGAAATCGCTAAAGCTCTCTCTTCACACGGTGAGGGTCTGCGTTCGATTCCCAGCTCGGGTAGAAACATTGGGCGTGTTTCTTTACACCGGTTGTCTATGTTCACCCATCAGTAAAATGGGTACCTGGGAGTTAGTCGACTGGTGTGGGTCGCATCCTGGGACAAGGACCTAATTTGCCCGAAATGCTCTGCATAACAAGGGACTTTCTATATAGTAGTATGTCATTGATGTCAGCTAGGCCTGTATACTTTGTACATGTACTTGTAGTAAATAAAGATATTATTATTATTATTATTATTATTGATCAACATGTGTTATCTCTCTACCTCCGCCAACTATACTGTGTTTGTTTGGTTGGGTGTGTGGGTTCATGAACTCAGAGGACCTATCCGTGGTATGTTTAAGGCTCCAATATGCTCACTTACCCTGTGGAACTTGAGCGACTCAAAAAAGTTTCCACACAGGAGGAGACGGGGTCATTGTGGTACCATCCACTAGTCGAAGTAGGTTTTCGTCCTAAGGTTGGACAAGTGTTCAAGAATCCGTTTGTATTAAGATCTCAAGATGTTGCTGTGTCAGACAGGATGTAGATGAATGGTTCAAAGAACCGACAAGTTGTTAAATTAGACACATATGCAACACTTGGGTATCTTTATTGAGGAAAACGTTTCGCCACACAGTGGCTTCATCAGTCCAATACAAAGTAGAAAGTTGAAAGTAGAGGTAGAGGAGGAGGAGTTTGAGGTAATCAGTCCCTCGGCCTGGAGTTGATGCTCCTGCTTCGTCTCACCTGTCTACAGTATATAAGCAACTTATATTTGCCCTATGCTGTAAGTAAGTTTATTCAGTTATACACAAATACATTTATATACATTATCATACATAGCAGCATATGTGTAGAGAACCTAGGATAACCCAAAAAAGTCACACAGAGTGACTTATTTCCATTGGGGTCCTTGCTTCAAGATTGATGGACTGAACACATCGACTCCAGGCCGAGGGACTGATTACCTCAAACTCCTCCTCTCCTTTCAACTTTCTACTTTGTATTGGACTGATGAAGCCACTGTGTGGCGAAACGTTTTCCTCAATAAAGATACCCAAGTGTTGCATATGTGTCTAATTTAACAACTTGTCGGTTCTTTGAACCATTCTAAACTAAATACTTATACTATAAATTACTTTCAAAAATACTCAATGTTATTTTCCTTAAGATAATCTCAATTTTTACTATTATATTACCATCCTACTAAACACTTGTTACAATGTAGCATCATCATATTGTAATTTGAACAGTGTAATATCATCATATTGTTGTTTGAACAAGCAAATATATAATTTGAACAGTGTAATATCATGATATTGTAATTTGAACAATCAAATATAGTATAACTAAAATAAACTCAATCAATTTCTCTAATATTATGTACATAGTCTATAAGTCATTAGATTAAGCTGCCCTTAATGCCATGGCATGTCAGTGGCTCTCCTTGCACTTCAATTTATGATTGTAACTACAAAATCTATGTAAAATTGCAATGAAATAAATTTGTTTGAAAAGAGGGATTTTGAAGGATTTGAGGCTGGGCCTGACCCTGACGACCCTGTGCCTGTTGTGGACCCTATTGTGGCATTGGGGAACAGCCTGGGGTTGGAGTTGAGTGGTGAGGATGTGGAAGAGTTGGTGGAGGAGCACAGGGTAGACCTAACCACTGAAGAGCTGAAAGAGCTTCATCAGGAACAGCAACAGACGATATTTAAGGAAATTGATTCAGAGGAGGAGGATGGACAGGGTGAGGTAGTAACTTCTTCAGAGATTAAGGAAATTTGTTCCAAATGGGCTGATGTGTAGACATTTGTTGAAAAACACCACCCTGAGCAAGCTGAAGCAAACCACATCTGCAACATGTTCAGTGACAGAATCTTGCCCCACTTCAGAGAAATGTTGAAGAGTCGCCAGAAACAGAGGACTCTGGACAGTTATTTCTCGAGGCAGGGATCCAGTGACTCTCAATATGGTCCTAGTGGCATTAAAAGAAAAAGAAGGGAAGTAACCCCAGATAAGGACTTGTTACCTGAAGTCTTTATGGAGGGGGATTCCCCTTCCAAACACTAACACCCTCCCCCTGTCCTCCTCCCTATCTTCCAGATGCCTGCAACTCTCTTTAATAAAGGAAAGTAAATGTTATTTATTAATCTGTTTTTTATTATTTAGTATTATGTAGTAGTATTTATAGTGTTAATAATGTTGTTTTGTGTATGTAGAACTATATTTAAAATGTATTTTTTGTGAATATTTTTGGGTGGAACGGATTAATTGTATGTATTTACATTATATCTTATGAGAAATAAGGTTTCGAATTACGAGCAATTCGTGTTAAGGCCTAGCTCCTGGAACGGATTAAGATCGTTAATCGAGGGACCAATGTACTTTTGTGTGTCTGGAACAGATTAATTGGACAAGACATCCATACATTTTAACAGTGCCTATTACATACATAAAACACTAAACTCAAATATTAACCCACAACTCAAAATTCTCCTAACCAACCTTAACATGACACATGAACATAACACAAGGCACCTCACACTATGCAAAAACGCAATGCACATCAAAGGCCAGATGTAGACCAAACAAGATGTAAACTTTGCCAGTTGGATTATTGTCACACCCTGCGTCATTATGTACTGGAGTGCGATAAAATTAATGAATTAAGAGACAACTCACTCAGAAATGTTCAAGATATGTCAAAGTATTTTATCCACAGTGGTAAATTACAGACCATTCTGGAAAAATACCCTGACTTTGCTTCCTGTAAATAAAGCATTGCCACGTGTACTCACCTAATTGTGGTTGCAGGGGTCGATACTCAGCTCCTGGCCCCGCCTCTTCGCATGTCTGCTACTGGGTCTCTGCTCTCCCTGCTCCATGAGCTTTATCATACCTTGTCTTAAAACTATGTATGGTTCTTGCCTCCACTATATCTTTCTCTAGTCCATTCCACTTCCTGACTACTCTGTGGCTGAAGAAATGTTTCCTGACATCCCTTTGACTCATCTGAGTCTTCAGCTTCCAGTTGTGTCCCCTTGTTTCTGTGTTCCCTCTCTGAAACAACCTGTCACTAACTACCTTGTCAATTCCCCGCAGTATTTTGTATGTCGTTATCATGTCTCCTCTGACCCTTCTTTCCTCCAGTGTTGTTAGTCCTATTTCCCTCAATCTTTCTTCATAAGACAGACCCCTGAGTTGTGGAACTAACCTTGTCGCAAACCTTTGCACTTTCTCTAGTTTCCTTACGTGCTTGACCAAGTGTGGGTTCCAGACTGGTGCTGCATATTCTAGTATGGGCCTGACGTATACGGTATACAGTGTCTTGAACGATTCCTTGTTAAGGTAACGGAACGCTAATCTAAGGTTTGCCAGACGCCCATATGCTGCCGCAGTTATCTGGTTGATGTGTGCCTCTGGAGACGTGCTTGGCGTTATACTCACTCCAAGGTCTTTCTCCTTTGCCGAGGTTTGTAGCCTTTGTCCGCCTAGCTTGTACTCTGTCAGCGGTCTTCTTTGCCCTTCTCCGATCCTCATGACTTTGCATTTGGAGGGATTGAATTCGAGAAGCCAACTGCTAGACCAGATGTCGAGCTTGTCCAGGTCTGTTTGCAGCCCTGCCTGGTCCTCTTCCGATGTGATTCTACTCATTATTTTCACATCATCCGCGAATAGAGACACTTCTGAGTCTATCCCGTCCGTCATGTCATTTACATATACCAGGAATAACACTGGTCCTAGGACTGACCCCTGAGGTACACCGCTCGTCACAGGCGCCCACTGTGATACCTCACCACGCACCATGACCCGTTGTTGCCTCCCTTTGAGGTATTCCCTGATCCATTCCAGTGCCCTTCCTGTTATACCTGCTTGTTCTTCCAACTTCTTTACTAATCTCATGTGAGGAACTGTGTCGAAGGCCTTCCTGCAGTCCAGGAAAATGCAATCAACCCACCCTTCTCTCTCCTGCCTTACCTCTGTTACTTTATCATAGAACTCTAGGAGGTTTGTTACACAGGATTTGCCTTCCCGGAATCCGTGCTGTCTGGTGTTTATTATCCTGTTCCGCTCAAGGTGTTCCACCATTCTTTTCCTGATGATTTTCTCAAGGACTTTGCACACTATACATGTAAGTGACACCGGTCTATAGTTTAGTGCCTCTTTTCTGTCTCCTTTTTTAAAAATGGGGACTATGTTGGCCTTCTTCCATACCTCAGGTAGCTGCCCAGTTTCAAGGGATGTGTTGAATATTATGGTAAGTGGCACACTCAGTACCTCAGCTCCTTCCCGAAGAACCCACGGGGAGATATTGTCCGGACCCATCGCCTTTGAGGTATCGAGGTCACTGAGTAACTGCTTCACTTCCTCCTCAGTTGTGTGTATGCCCTCTAGCACTTGGTACATCCCTTGTTGGTGACGAACCATGTCCTGTCTACCCAGCTGCCTTCCTTCCTCCATTGTGAATACTTCCTTAAACCTCAAGTTCAGCTCCTCACATACCTCTTGATCATTACTTGTGAGTTCCCCATCTTCTCTCCTCAGCCTTATCACCTGGTCCTTGACTGTTGTCTTCCTTCTGATGTGACTGAACATCAGTTTCAGGTCGGACTTAACTTTCGATGCTATGTCGTTTTCGTACTGTTTCTGGGCCTCCCTCCGTACTTGTGCATACTCGTTTCTAGCTCTTTTACTAATCTCTTTGTTTACTTGGGTTCTTTGCCTTCTGTACTGTTTCCATTCTCTGATACTCTGAGTCTTTGCCTCCCTGCACCTTTGGGTAAACCAGGGGCTCTTTCTGGCCTTCCCATTTAATCCTTTGCCTCTGGGTATAAACCGTTCCTCTGCCTCCTTGCACTTTGCCCCTACGTATTCCATCATTTCATTTATTGTCAGTCCTTCCATTTCCCTTTCCCACTGAATGTCCTGCAGGAAATTCCTCATGCCCGTGTAGTTTCCTCTTTTAAAGTCTGGTTTGTCTCTATAGGTACTGTTTCCCCTCTCCACCTGTAGCTCTACAATGTACTCAAAGCTAAGCACCATATGGTCACTGGCTCCCAGGGGGCTCTCGTGCATTATGTCTTCAATATCTGAGCTGTTCAGGGTGAATACAAAGTCCAGTCTTGCTGGTTCATCTTCTCCTCTCTCTCTGGTCATGTCCCTGACATGTTGGTGCATCAGGTTTTCCAGTACCACGTCCATCATCTTGGCTCTCCAAGTTTCTGGACCCCCACATGGTTCATGGTTCTCCCAGTCGATCTCCCTGTGGTTGAAATCTCCCATGACCAGTAGCTTCGCTCTGCTCATGTGTGCTTTTCTTGCCACCTCCGCCAGGGTGTCCACCATCGCTCTGTTGTTCTCATCGTATTTTTCTCCTGGCCTCCTGCAGTTCTGTGGTGGGTTATACATCACTGCAATGATTATCTTATGCTCCCCAGACTGGATGGTACCTACTATGAAATCCCGTTCTCTACCCCCCTCCACTCCTACCATTTCCTCGAATCTCCAACGGTGCCTTACAAGCAGTGCGACCCCTCCACCCCCCCTGCTCCTCCTATCTTTCCTCAGGATCTGATATCCCTGTGGGAAGATTGCATCTGTTACTGTCTCATTTAGTTTAGTTTCTGTGACCGCTATGATGTCTGGGGATGCCTCATCTATTCTTTCATTCCACTCTTCATACTTATTCGTAATTCCATCCGCATTTGTGTACCAAACCTTCAACCTTGTTTCCAATACTGTGGCCCTGGGGAGATCTTGGTTGGATGGGGGTGTGGGCAGGGTGCCCGCAGGGGGTTGCAGCATGGGTGGGGGTGATTGTATGGTTGGGGTATGGGCAGGTGGGGTGCAGCTTGAGGTGGGGGTGGGGGGTAACTGTGACGGTGGGTTTTCATTTGCTAGGGTGGGGACAGGGGGCCTGATAAGTGGGTGTGGTGCTAGAGTGTATGGGTGTCGTGGGTTGTTTGTGATATGAGGCCCGCTGAGGGTATTTCCAGTGTGTGTGTTTGTCCTGCTTGTGCGTGTGTGTATGTATGTGTATTGATTACCATTTTGTCCTATGCACATGTCGATTGAAAACTGGGCCTGTTGTATGTGCGTGTGTGTGTGTGTGTGCATGTGTAATTTGTTCATGATTGTAACTATATATGATGTGATTATGATTCATTACCTTTGTAACTTGTCATGATTGTAACCAGCTCTACCTGGTGCTCATTACCTTTGTAACTTGTCATGATTGTGACCAGCTCTAGTTCATTACCTTTTTAACTTGTCATGAGTGTGACCAGCTCTACCTGGAGCTCATTACCTTTGTAACTTGTCATAATTGTGACCAGATCTAGTTCATTACTGCTGTAACTTGTTCAGCTATCAAAACTTTGGAGTCCAGTCTCTGGACCAATTATGTACCTCTGTAATCTTTTGACTACCACCCACAGGATGGGTATGGGGTGCATAATAAAGAAATTAAACTAACTAACATCAAAGGCCCAAAAATTTGGAATTTATTACCTATGATTACTGTGAGGGAAAAGTCCATAGATAGGAGTAATGAAAGTGTGAAGTTATGTATAGTGATAGTTGAATGGTAGTCTGCTTGTTGAGGTGGGGTGAGTGTCTAGCTCCCGCTATACCCCCCTTTTTTCCACCCGGTGAGAGGTGTAATGCTGGGCTCCGGCCACAGGTTACATCACTCGACTGACCACGCCCGTCCTCACTGTAAGTACTTCACAGCTGCTCTTATCTTAATTATTTTATGTTAGAGCTTCACTCATTAATTTGTTTTGGGCTTCACTCAGTTTAGCAACATTAACTTCTGCTCTGCCCTGCCTTGGCTTTTGGTAAA
Source organism: Cherax destructor (assembly GCA_009830355.1). Lineage (NCBI taxonomy): Eukaryota > Metazoa > Arthropoda > Malacostraca > Decapoda > Parastacidae > Cherax > Cherax destructor. The sequence goes on along the minus strand of WNWK01027755.1, from coordinate 13,795 downwards.
GTTATTTGTTAAAGTTTCACCATTCTTTTAAAGGCCTTATGCCTACTATGTGAATAAATACTAAAGTGGTGAGTAATTCTTTTGGTTTCTCCCACAGTCCTCTCTTTCCGCATGGATCATCGGATTCAAAGCTGAGTGGGGGGCCGGCGTACTCACCAAGTGAGAGAGTCGTTACCACCAATTCTTCACTACGCCAGTAGTTCCTAAGTCCACACTCTAGAAACCTCAGGCAACTGTACTTTACCAGGGGACAACCTTCACCTGAGTCCCTGATATCATTTGTGTCTCCCAAACTGTCAGAAGTACCTGTAGCCAAGCCTAAGCCTTGCCACTACAACATCAGTCAGTCTGTTCACATTGCAAGTTGCTCCACAAACATGCCCACCTGTGCTCGCATTATCATGAGCACAGATAGGCATGTTCATGGAAATTAATTTGGATTTATATCTACAGTTCACTTATCTGTTACAAGCAAATTTAGGAAATTTGCTTAGAATAAGTGGTATCCTACCTTCACTAATAAGATATCTTGACATGTCACATAGGTTATTATACTATCTATCTCTATATTCCTCAATAAGTGGACAATTCAGCACATAGTGTTCAAGACAGTGACCATATGCCTGATCACATAATTTGCATTTAGTTTGATCATCATCTGTGTATCTCCCAAACTGCCAGAAGTACCTGTAGCCAAGCCGAAGCCTGGCCACTACAACATCAGTCAGTCTGTTCACATTGCAAGTTGCTCCATAAACACACTTATCTACATTCATGTTATCATAGTGGGTTATAGATCTACTCAGGCTTCTAACTGCATTCCTATAGCTATAATTTTCATTATTTATTTCTCTCCTAATATTATTCCTAATGCTAGACACAGATATACCAAAGTTATATTCTACATTCTCCTTATGGGTACTCTTCTTGGCTAACATATCAACTTTATCATGAAGGAGTAATCCAATGTTTGACGGAATCCATAGCAAATGTACTTTAATTCCTTTGTCCCGGATTTTTTAGTATATATACCTGGCTTCTCCAATGAGCATGCTGTTAAAGTCATTATATGAGTCAAGAGCCTTCAATGATGACATAGAATCAGTAATGATGATAGAGTCAAGCTCAGTGTCATAAGTTAGCTTTAGTGCCATAAGGATTGCAAACAATTCATTTTGCAGTGTAGACGCCCAGTTGTTAATTCTTATGCCTAGTTCAAAAAAATTATTATTGTTCTTAACTAGGGAGGTGGCAACCAGAGCAGATGCAGCCCTGCCAGAAGACTCCTGTTTAGATCCATCAGTGTATATAACTTGAGATAACTTATTACTACCAGCAAGGCGATAAATTTCTTCTTGAGCAGTTGCTTTAACAAGTGATTTAAGGAAGGGATTACTAGCAATGAGCTTCTTGGGAGGGACTTGCAGGTATGTGATATTAAATGAACACATCTTCCATGGAGGGGTGAAATGCTCTCGTTGCCTACAGTGATACAATTCATGCAGGTTGTAAAACTTAATGTAATTGCATGTTTTCACAATCCATTTAGATCTGTGAGTATTTACTTCTAGACATTTAGTAAGATTCATTGTGACAGTGTCTGGTTCATTTCTTAACATTCTAATACCAAGTACAGTGTTAATCTCAACAATCCTATCACTGATACTAGTAATACCAAGCTCCTTCCTCATATTAAGAACCTTTGTAGATTTGGGACAGCCAAGAATAATTCTGAGAGCTTCATTTTGCATTAACTCCAAGGGTCGGAGAGAACTTTCTCGAGCTAATATCAACATGGGAGCAGCATAATCAATTAAGGACCTAATATAGGCTATGTACATCATTCTCGCGATTCTCACATTAGCACCATAGTTGGGGTTGTAGCCAGCAACAGCTTTAAGATCATTTAGTCTATCTTTGCATTTTTATTTAGTTGTGGTATAGTAGATTTGGTAAAGGGTACATCTACACCAAGATATCTGTAAGTTTTAACGTAGCTAATGTTTTCACCCTGCAAATAGATGGGTGGGGGATGTCGTTTGCTTGTTAATATCTTTGTTTTAGAGGAAGATATTATGAGGCCTAGTCGATTACAAATTGCTTGAACTTCATTAAGAACGGAACTCATCTTTTTATGCCCTGTTGTATGGATCATGATGTCATCAGCATAGCTTATAGCTATATGTTTAGGTGAGGCAGGTAGAGCATTTAGGAGGGCATTAATCAGAATATTAAATAGCATGGGACTGAGAACTCCTCCCTGCGGTGTACCTAGGGACATTTCTTTAGACTCGCTTCTAAAGCCTTGGTAGAGGACAGAGGATACTCTGTTTGACAGGTATCCTATTATCCAGCAGAGTAGGCTACCACCAATATTCATTTTGGCTAGTTCATGTAGTATAACAGTTCTGTTCGCGATATCAAATGCAGATTTTAGATCAAGAAATGTGGTAAAACTAGTAGAGGTGTGTGAGGTGAGAAAGGTGGAGATACAATTCTGCACACTCTTACCTTTCATGAACCCATAGAGGGAGGGGGAGTGTTGGTGTCTGATTCTATAGTACAGTCTGTTAAGTATCATTCTTTCAAAAATTTTACAAAGACAGCTAGTTAAGGAGATCGGTCTAAATGTATCAGGCTGTTGGGGCTTAGGGATAGGCACAATGAGACTATTGGTCCAGGAAGTAGGAAGAACTCCCTCAATGTAACTGGTATTATACAGTGCCAACAAAGGATTATTAGGCACGTGCCTTAAAGTTCTGAGAATATCATAGGTTATACCATCCTCTCCAGGAACAGTTGATCGACCTTTAGTTAATGCGTTTTCTAATTCGTACTCTGTGAAGAGGCAATCACTCTCATCAATATTATGGCTCATAAAATTAATCAGTTCCAACATTTCTTCAGAAGCTCTCTAAGTTTTCTCTAATATGAGATGGCAGGTTTTCATGCCTAGAGATTTTGGACCAGTCATTTATGAGGTCATTTGCTTTTTCAAGTGGAAAGGATGAGCAACATTGCCAGTCTTTTTCCTGGTTATTTTATTTATACCTTTCCATGCCAGACTTAAAGGGGTAGACCTATTTAATCCATTAACGAATTGTTCCCATTCCTGTTGCCTAAGTTCTTGCTTTCTATTTCTTGCATTTGTTAGTGCAACTTGGAATGTTCTGAGGTCTGGGGTTCTACACTCACGGTATGCTTTACCAATCCTCCTAGCATGTGTTAGATTGCGTAGCTGTGGGTCATTATAATATTTACATTGGTTTTTATTGTCATTTCTAGTGGAAGGTTTATGTTGTCTTTTCCTGCCCACTTGATCTGTGAGTACAGTCTCAATAGCAGTAACTAGATCATCATTGAATTTTTGTGTGCCAGTGGGCTCATAATCTTTATACCATTGATCCAAGTGGTTAATAAAGTTTTCTCTGTGTTCTGGGTTGAGAATAAGTTTCCTCCTTCTGTATTTAGCTCCTTGGTTGTTTGAGATATGATCAAGATTGACAGTTGTGAGTCTTGGGAAGTGATCAGATAGAAGATCATCAACTATAACAGAGTCATGCATCGTATATGATGTATTAAATCCAAGGCACAGATCTAGTATGCCTCCATATATGTGAGTGGGCTCAATAGTGCCTACAATACGAACATTATCATGCTCATTTAGAAATTTGACTAGTTTAGTTCCATTGGTGTTTGTTATAGACCCACCAATATTCTTATGTCTGGCATTAAAATCTCCAAGTATGAGGGTAGGTTCACTATTGATGCGATCTGGTAAAGCATCAGGTCGAAGCTGGTTTGCTGGGGCATAAAGGTTAAAGATGTTTATGGAAAAGTCGCCTGCGTATACTCTGACACCATGATACTGCATGTTTACTCGACTCTGCAGGGTAAGGAGTGAATGTGGCAAGTTCTTTCTGACATACATCACACAACAGTTGGTTGACCTTAAGTTATAAGCTGCATATCCAGACAACTTTGGTGGAGGTGCTCCTTCTTTCAGTCTACATTCCTGCAAACAGATGACATCAATATTCTTGGTTGCACTAATATGATGTAAGTCAGGCAACCGCTTCCTAATAGAAGCAATGTTCCATGAAAAAATTTGTAATCTATCCATTGTAGTGAGTTATTACAATCTGGATGTGGAAAACTGTTGGATTTTTGGGAAACATCTATGCACCACCAACACGGAGTTTAATATCGATTCATAGCTACTGTGTTAACGTCCATCTGTAAATACCTAGCTTTGGATCAAGTATATATTTTTGTTTTCATTTTTCATTTTTCTTAAGATAGGATAATTAGTCATATTTACGTATTTATTATTTACATTTCTTTCTATTAAAATATTGTTTATTGTTATTGTTATTATTGTCTTTTTCTATTATACTTTTCATAGAAGATTGGCAACAACCTTCACAATTACCAAAGAAACCCGGTCTGTACATCAATTCAAAACTCTGCTAAAAATCCACATACTCACCCAAAACTAAATACCCACTACTTTACATTACCTACAAAGTTATTAAATAACTTTACACTACCTCAAAATAACATTATTCACTGTGTTACTCCCCTAGCCTCAAAACCCCCTACAAAATTGCTCAAAGAAAAATAATTTATCAAACATAATCTAGTACAAATGTTGAAACTTATACCTCATAATGTATATGCCATGTTATATCTTATAATGTACCAACCTGTTATAATTAATACCACCTAATATAAAGAAATCCATCCTCATGTACCCTTGTGCTCCTTGTAACTCATCTAATGACCATATAATTTGTTATTGCAACACAAATTATTGATTTAATTTGTTTAATCTGATTTAATAATTTTATTATGCAGACAAAATTATAAAACTATTATGTTTCAAAATGTCATGTTCAAACTATGTTCAAATTTCATAGCTTAAATACTCCACTATACTCATATTGTAAACTATTTACTACAACAATTCTTACCATTTAGTTTTAAGTTAATTTTAAGACTGCCCAAAATGCCCTGCATATTAGGAACTTTTGGCATGTACACCTCATGTAATCTCATAACCCATTGTAATTCTTTGTATCATGTCCAAATAAACTATTATTATTATTATTATGGGAAATATTGCTTCAGTTTTCATCGAATTCTGTTTTCGTCAGACATTCTGGAACGAATTAACGACGAAAACTGAGGTTCCACTGTATAGTGGTTGAGGTTTGGTCTAGTTAGTGAATAGCCTGCTTGGCAGGCAAAGAAAGCAAGGACTTGAATAGTTATTTGATATATTTGTTTATGCACAGCCTTTGTGTCATCTTAGGTATCTGCTACAGGAGGCCAATATATCTGAAATACGAAGGGAGACACTAGTCAGAGAAATAGCAAACATCGAATTAAAACTAAAGGAATCTTACAGGAATCAAGAAACGCGGGAAGAACAAAAAGCCATAAATGAAATTGAAAGAAACCCAAAGTATTTCTTTTCTTATGCAAAATCAAAGTCGAGAACAACAACCAGTATTGGGCCCCTACTTAAATGGGATGGGTCCTACACAGATGACAGCAAGGAAACGAGTGAGTTACTTAAGTCCCATTATGACTCAGTTTTTAGCGAGCCGCTAACCAGACTGAAAATCGAAGACCTAAATTATTTTTTTATGAGAGTGCCACAGAACTTGATAGACGCATGCCTATCTGACATCACCCCGACGCCAAATGACTTCTAAAAGGCAATAAATGACATGCCCATGCACTTCACTCCAGGCCCAGACTCGTGGAACTCCGTGTTCATCAAGAACTGCAAGAAGCCCCTATCACGTGCTTTTAACATCCTATTTAGAGGGAGCATGGACACTGGGGTCGTCCCGCAGTTACTAAAAACAGACATAGCCCCACTCCACAAAGGGGGCAGTAAAGCAATAGCAAAGAACTACAGACCAATAGCGCTAACGTCCCATATCATAAAAATTTTGAAAGGGTTCTAAGAAGCAAGATCGCCACCCATCTTGATACCCATCAATTGCACAACCCAGGGCAGCATGGGATTACAGCAGGCCGCTCCTGTCTGTCCCAACTACTGGACCACTACGACAAGGTCCTGGATGCTCTAGAAGACAAACAGAATGCAGATGTTATATACACAGACTTTGCAAAAGCCTTTGACAAGTGTGACCATGGTGTAATAACACACAAAATGCGTGATAAAGGAATAACAGGAAAAGTTGGTAGATGAATCTATAAATTCCTAACAAGTAGAACACAAAGAGTAGTAGTCAACAGAGTAAAGTCTGAGGCAGCTACTGTGAAAAGCTCTGTTCCACAAGGCACAGTACTCGCTCCCATCCTGTTCCTCATCCTCATATCAGACATAGACAGGGATATAAGCCACAGTGCCGTGTCTTCCTTTGCAGATGACACCCGAATCTGTATGACAGTGTCCACCGTTGAAGACACTGCAAGACTCCAAGCAGACATAAACCAAATCTTTAAATGGGCTGCAGAAAACAATATGAAGTTCAATGATGAGAAATTTTAATTATTCAGATACGGAAAACGTGAAGAAATTAAAATCTCATCGGAGTACAAAACTAATTCCAACCACACAATAGAGCGAAAAACTAATGTCAAAGACCTAGGAGTGATCATGTCAGAGGATCTCACCTTCAAGGACCATAACACCGTAGCAATTGCATCTGCTAGAAAAATGACAGGATGGATAATGAGAACCTTCAAAACCAGGGATCCCAAGCCCATGTTGACACTTTACAGATCGCTTGTTCTATCTAGGCTGGAATATTGCTGCACACTAACTGCACCTTTCAAGGCGGGTGAAATTGCTGATCTTGTAAATGTGCAGAGAACCTTCACGGCACGTATAACTGCGATAAACCACCTCAATTACTGGGAATGCTTGAAGTTCCTAAACCTGTACTCTCTAGAACGCATGCGGGAGAGATACATTATTATATACACATGGAAAATTCTCGAGGGATTAGTACCAAACTTGCACACGAACATCACTCCCTACGAAAGCAAAAGACTCGGCAGGCGATGTAACATCCCCCCAATGAAGAGCAGGGGTGCCACTAGCACGTTGAGGGACAACACAATAAGTGTCAGGGGCCCAAGATTGTTCAACTGCCTCCCAGCATACATCAGGGGATTACCAACAAACCCCTGGCTGTCTTCAAGCAGGCACTGGACAGGCACCTAAAGTGGGTACCTGACCAGCCAGGCTGTGGTTCGTACGTTGGACTGCGTGCGGCCAGCAGTAACAGCCTGGTTGATCAGGCTCTGGTCCAACATGAGGCCTGGTCACCAACCGGGCCGCAGGGCGTTGACCCCTGGAATTCTCTCCAGGTAAACTCCAGGTAAACACAATGCTGTTTGATGTCTTAGTAGTAAGTCAGGCTAGAAAACCTGGTTATACTTGTAGAAATTCCAAATTGTGGAGCAAAACTCCCATGCTGCTGCTATTTTCCATTTGCCTTCATGTTACCAAAGTTAATCGAGTTCCATTTCACAACAATGTCAAAACAGGACTGATAATGATCCCTTTCTCTTCTGCCTAGGTAAAATTTCCTCAGTAATGAGGATAAGTAGAAGGTGAGGTTGTGGGGTATTTAGATTCTGAGGAAGGGGACAAGAGGTACAATTCCAAGGGGGCTCCTCCTTTCAAGGAGTTTCGCTATCAGAAGCCATGCCAGATGGTCTCCGGGTGTCACAAGAGGGTCATCTAGCATTCAAATTCAAATTCAACTTTATTTCTGATAATATTACAAAGTGGGGTTTACATATTTTATGGTATTTGTACATTTTATGAAATAATTATTACAAGAAGGCAAATAGTATGCCTTAAACTAGATCTTACTCTATAGTGACACAATAATTATACTGGTATTAAGGTTAGGTAATTGTAGTGAATAACTAGGTTTACAAAATTGAGGTAATTCAAAATATTTAAGAATTTAACAATTAGTGTATATATTAATGGAAATGGTGCCGTGTTGGCATGATACAGTTTCTATATTGGAGTATCTTAAGCAAACTTATGACTAGCTTAAGAATTATGAAGCAATAGTTGTATTAGAATTTTGTTTACAGTTATGTACAAATTAAGGGGAATCACAGATATCAATAAGTGTATTTTGCTGTGGATATGTGCAAGATAAAGTAGTTTTCATGTGGTTAGCTACCATTTGGGTGCGTAAGAGAGATAAGATGTTTTTTAACGGTGCTTTTGAAAATGGAGGTTGTGTCTACAGTTCTAGAGTTTTCATGCAGGGAGTTCCAGATTTTAGCCCCTTTTATGTACATTGAATTTTTGTATAGAATTAGCCAGACACGGGGAATGTCAAAGAGATGTTTGTGTCTGGTATTATGTCTATGGGTCCTGTCACAATTATCAAGAAAGTGTTTTAGTTCAGGGTTAATGTTGGAATTTATGGTTCTATAAATGTAGATTGCAGAGTAGTAAGTATGGATGTTCTGAACAGTGAGTAGGTTTAGGTCTTTGAAGAGTGGGGGGGGGTGCTGCCTAGCATTGGATTGCGTGATAATTCTTACTGCGGCTTTTTGTTGGGTTATTATTGGCTTTAGGTGGGTAATTGCTGTTGATCCCCAAGCACAAATGGCATATGTGAGGTAGGGATAGATGAGTGAATAGTATAGTGTGAGTAGGGCTGATTGTGGTACATAGTAACGTATCTTAGAGAGGATCCCCACAGTTTTGGACAGTTTCTTTGTTATGTGTTGGATATGAGTGCTGAATTTCAGGTTACTGTCGAGGTGAAGGCCCAGGAATTTGCCCTCATTATGTTTAGCAGTAGGAGTGTTGTTGATTATAATGTTTAATTGTGCATCACCTGCTCTATTACCAAACATAATATAGAAGGTCTTATCAGTGTTGAGTGTAAGTTTATTGGCTGTCATCCATGTAATTCGTCGTTAACAACGGTGTTGAGCGTGGCAAGATTTGGGTGGATGACAAAAGTCATGTCATCAGCAAAGAGTATTGGTTTCAGGTGTTGTGATACATTGGGAAGATCATTGATGTATAAGAGGAAGAGCAGGAGACCAAGGACACTTCCCTGCGGTACTCCAGTATCAAGTGGTCATGTCGAGGAGGTTGTGTCTTTAATGGTGACATACTGATACCTATTAGTAAGGTAGGATTTGAAATACACAAGTGCATGACCTCTTATACCATAGTGGTCAAGTTTGTGGAGTAGGATGCCGTGGTTTACTGTGTCGAAATTGCCGGGTCACCATTTGGAGAAGACCCGGGCCGGTTGTACCGGCGAACCTACAACAACAAACAACAATGTGTCGAAAGCTTTCCTTAGGTCAATAAAAAGTCCTAATGGATATTCCTTATTTTCCAGTGCTGTGTAAAGCAGGTCTATCATTTTTACGATTGCATCATTAGTGCTTTTATTTTTTCTGAAGCCAAATTGGCAGGGGTTGAGTATGCTTTGTGTCGTTATAAACGAGTATAATCTCTTGTGCACAAGTTTCTCGAAAATTTTGGATAGCAAGGGTAGGTTTGATACTGGCCTATAGTTGTTTACGTCTGTGGGGTCACCGCCTTTGTGTTTTGGTGTAACCCTCGCTGTTTTGAGTAGTTTTGGGAAAGTGCTAGTTTCTAGTGATTTGTTAAAAATTAATGAAATATCATGTAAAAGGACATGGGTGGCTCGCTTGTATAATAATGGTGGGACTTGAAACAGATTCTCTGATTTATTTTTAACCCTTTCAGGGTCCAAGACCATTTTTGGAAGGGGTGCGCCAGTGTCCAAGAATTTAAAAAAAAAAATCTTATTTTTTCTTGTGAAATGGTAGATAATCTTTTTCTGAAGGTAATAAAACAAAAAGTACGAAATTTGATTGAAAATTGACGAAATTATGCTCTCGCGAATTTTGATGCGTCAGCGATATTTACGCATTGGTGATTTTGCCAACTTTGACTCCCATTTTAGGCCAATTACATTATTCCAGTCGACCAAATTCTTTGCTATTTCACTAGTATTACTTCTATTCTATCGATTGAGCACAATAAATTGCCCAGTCAACTGTTTCAACTACAAAATAAAGTGATTGGAAATTGGTAATTTAGCCAATTTAACTCAAAGTTCAAAATATTCCAATTTCAAAATAGGGTGCAGAATAAACAATGCAGGCATTCCTGGCACTAAACTAACATTTCCTCTGTTCATTAGTTATGTTTTCAGTCTTTACAAATGAATTCCATTTTTATTTTTTATTCAAATAATGAATTTTTATTCAAACAAAAAAATGGAAGATTTACAGTTATGCAATATTGTAATAATTGTACAAATAATATCACCACATTTGTGAACGTATATTAGACCCACCAGCTGGCGCGTATTAGACGTGTGAGGTCATTTGTTTACTCTTGAACATTGGCAAAAATTTAACATTTCCGCTACTTTGAGCTCAGTTTCAAGCCATTTCCAATACTAAAACCAATCAAAATCATCTCTATATCTGTAATATATCTTCCATTCTATCAAATGAGATCAAGAAATCGCAAATACAACTATACAAAGTACACGAAAAACACTGCAAAGTCGCTGTTTTAATCGAAAATTATGGTTTCAGTTTTTTTCTCTCATTATGCACTGTGTGCTGCAGGATTTGTTTTATGTGGTGCACACTTACCACATAGATGTATTCTCTCATATCCAGGCTCAAATTTACCGCTCACAGCTTATCTGAGTGAGCTGAGCTCATGACGTAGAACTACGGTTTGGACCCTGAACTCAAAGCCGTAGAACTACGGCACGGACCCTGAAAGGGTTAAGTGACTTGATTATCATGGTGACTTCAGTGGGCTCAGTAGGTGCAAGATAGAAGGAGGATGGGAAATTCCCATCTAGGTAATCACTTACTCGGGCGTTGGTACCTGGGATTTTACTGGCAAGATTTGATCCTATGGTTGAGAAGAAGTCATTTATCTTGTTTACTGTATCAATATTATTATTTTAATCAAAAAGAAGCGCTAAACCATACTGTATCCCTAGTTTTTTTTTTCAGTTTGTGGGTGCCCAGAATCTGTGAATGTTTTCCAGGTTTTTTTTTTTATATCTCCTCTTGTTTCAGTGAATCTGCTGGAGTAGTACAATTGTTTGGCTTTTTTTATTAGTTTGGTGAGAACTGATGAATAGTGTTTAACAAACTCCTTATGTATGAATCCCCGTCTATATTGCTTCTCATATTGATGTTTCTTGTTAATGGATTTTAGTAAGTTGTTAGTTAGCCATGGGCAGCCTAACCGTTTATTCGTAATCTGTTTCATTTTTATAGGACAATGTTTGTTGTATAATCTAATTAATTTATTAAGAAAATTGTTTGTCCAATCATCGATACCCTTGGCATTAGAGAATTCTATAGCCCAGCCAACTGTCTCTAGCTCTGCTGGGAAGTTATTTATTGAGGCCTCGTCATGGAGTCTAAATGAAACTTTTGTGTATTCTAGTGGTGGTTTACTAATGTTTGTTAAGAGGAAGGTGGGGTAGTGGTCTGTAGTGCTGTCTGTTATTATCCCTGATTTAAGGGGGGCTAGGATATTGGTCCATATATGGTCGATTATGGTTACACTCGTCTCAGTAAGTCTGGTTGGTTTAGTTATTGTTGGTATGAGAAGTGTGTTGTTCATATTGTTGATGAAATCAGTTACTGGCTGGTGATCTGGTAGGCCAAGGTTGATGTTGAAGTCTCCAGCTAAGATAAGGTGGTGCTTGTTCATTTGATTGTTTGTTTTTAGCGTGTTTAGTTTATTGCTAAAATTTGGGATGTTTGTATGAGGTATCCAGCAAATGGCCCCGATTGTTATAGGAGTCTTAAGTTGTTTTTTTTTGCAGTAAAATTAGCAAAAATATATTCTCCATATTCATCACTATAGCAAGTGGTGTTACAACAGGATATTTCATTAGAGTAATAGAGTGCAATACCACCCCCAACTTGGTGTGGTCTGCAGTTGTGGATTGCTGTGTATCCTGGTAGCGAGTAGATTATCTTAGGACATGCTAGATGATAGTAATGATTTCGTAGCACAGCCACAAAGTCATTACTATGAAAAGTGGTTAGAACAGGGCTGATAATGATCCCCTACAGGGTGGGTAAAGGAAAACAAGTGATATTTGTGATATTTATTTGAATCAATCAATGACATATATTTGAATCTTCCAAATACAGTGCACCCCAGAGTAACGAGCAAAATTCATTCCAGAAGCCTGCTCAAGTGCCATTACCGAACTTACTCCCTTAAGAAATAATGTCAAGTAGGTTAGTCCATTTCAGACCCCCAAAAAAACACTTACAAAAGCACTTACAATATTATACTTACATAATTGTACGATTTCCGGGGTGCTCGTTACTCGGGGTCCACTGTATTTATATACAGTGGACTGTATTTATTTAAAGTATTTATATACAGTATTTATATACAGTGGACCCCCGGTGTTCGTCCTGCTCCAATCTCATCCTTTTATGTAAGTGTATTTTTAAATGCTTTTCTAAGTGTATTTTTGGGGGTCTAAAAGGACTTAACATTATTCCTTATGGGAATAAATTCGTTTGGTAATGGCACTTGAACAGCATTCTGGAACGAAAAATCACGAAAACCGGGGGGACACACATCTTGATCTATGTTTACAGCTCAACTACATTTATTCACACTTAGCTTATTAAGTAAATGAAACATTGCCAAAAACTGAAGGGAATATTAGCAGTCAAACTTTGTATTACTGTATGAATCATACAGATAGCATGCTGTTTTCTTCATGAAGCGATAAATGTATAACACTTTTAAAAAAGTAATATTGGGGATTACAAATCAAAACAGAAATTCATAACCATCTTCAGAAATATGTTATATTTTACAGTTAACATGTGATGTTAAAATCTTTTGCATTAACAGTTTCAAAATTAGTATAACTTTTCTTTGGTGAACACATTGTATTAATCAGTTTACATGCAGTGAACATGTAGGGGAAAATGTGGCACACGCAAAGTTCTGTCCCTTCCATTTTGCAAAAGCTCTGAAAGCTACATATAAAACCACTTTATCAGTTATTTGGAGATCAGACAAGTCAGCATGAACTAGTTTGACCTCTAGAGGAATTATTTTTTTACTGAAGTACTTTATTCCAAAAGTCATGTTTTACCTGCGCAGCAGGTAAAACGTGACTTTACTTTGATAATTCCTGAACTCAGGTTTCATCTGAACTGCAGGTAAAACATGACTTCTCTCTTGATAATTCCTGTACTCAATCAAAGTTTTAGTGGATGTCCATCCACAGGAAAAGTTGTTTTTACCAACAAATATAATAATACCTTTAATTCCACTGGATTGAGAAATTATTAGGACATTTAAGTGAAACTACACAAGAAAAGTGAAATGGAAACTTGTTGCTTTAAGTGCCAAACTTTTTTGGGATTAATTTAACATTGCAGATGCCATCAGCTACACCAAAAGTGAATGGAATGAAGTGACTAAATCGACAATCCTTTAACATATAGCCATCAAAATAATGAAGGGTTGAATGCACACCTCTTTAAGGGGGCTCCTTGTCATGGTAAAGAGGCTATCGGTCTGAGGAATTGGACCTCTTGGTCTTCTTCCTCAGACCAAACCTAATTACCCCAAATCCCCCCCCTTTCCCATCTTCCTCATCCTCCCTTTTCCCTTTCCTCCTCCTTCTCCTCCTCATCCCTCCTAAATTCCCTTCCCATTTTTACCCTGGGAGCTTCTCTCCACAGGCATTCTAGTTCCTAGGTA
>WNWK01027754.1:0-26006 GCA_009830355.1 Cherax destructor | reverse complement strand
ATGATTGAGGTGTATAAATGGAAAACAGGAATAAATAAAAGGGATGTAAGTAGCGTGCTGAAAATATCCAGCCAAGACAGGACTCGCAGCAATGGTTTCAAGTTGGAAAAGTTCAGATTCAGGAAGGATATAGGAAAGCACTGGTTTGGTAATAGAGTTGCGTCATAGGGGCTGGGACGTTGTGTAGTTTTAAAAATAGGTTAGATAAATACATGAGTGGGTGTGAGTTGGATCTGACTAGCTTGTGCTACTAGGTCAGATGCCGTACTAATTCCTTAAGTGGAAGTGACCTGACTACCTGGAGTTTACCTGGAGAGGGTTAACTCCAGGTGGTCGGGTCTAAGCCGGGGAGTGATGGACTTGCCTCGCATGGGTCAGTAGGCCTGCTGCAGTGTTCCTTTTTTCTTATGTTCTTATTAAAGATACCTAAGTGTTGCACATGTCTAATTTATAAATATTTAAATATAATATAAATACAATTAATATTAAAATAGAATATATTTAAAAATAAATATTTAACTCTAAATAATTATGAAACAAAGAAAACAGGATGAAGTTCACATGTGCAACTAATGAGACATTTTATTGTAGCAACGTTTCGCCCTCCAGGATCTTTGTCAAGCCGTTACAAATATTACAGGCACACAGTGGGTATATTTAGGTAACAGATGATATGTAAAAGCAAATCACTCAGTAGGTTGACTAGTCCATGCTGTTGAAGTAGTAGAATAGTGGTAGTATTAGTAGTAATAGTAATACTAGTAACTCAGCAGCAGTGGAGATAACTCATTGTTGCTATTTGATAGCTGGGTTTATTAGTTTCGTGAGAATTCTTCTAATGCTTTAGGATGATGAAGCTTCATTTATTCTTTTAATTATCTTTAAATTGCAATTAAAGACGATTCAAGGCATTTACGTCTTCGGAAATTAGGTTCCTTAATCACAAATCGGGCGTCGTCAAACAGCATCAGAATTCCGGTGTTTTTACATGCGTTGTTCAAGTTATTGTTTCTGCTTGCATTAATATGGTCATTAAGACTTGTTTCGAGGCTTCTTTCTGCTTCAATGTAGTCCTAGGTATGTCTTTTATTGAGGTGCTGGTTGTGATGACTCTAGTGTTGGTTTTTGCGATTAAATACGGAACACCTAGAAGCTGAACGCATCGTCATCATCTGATTGAAGGCACCAACAATGTCCGTGATTCACACAGTGGTAAAGATCATCAGATTAGCTGTAAAGTGACCTTTTCTGAATTTATATTAACGGTTGCAAAGACGCGAGTCATAGTCAAAAAATATTGCAAGTTTCGTTAGATTATTGTATCAAGAAATTTGCTAATGATTGAGAGGAGTGACACTGGTCTGTAGTTATTATCTCACGACTCTTCCTTAAGTGAAATGGGCCATATACAACTTTTTCCCAAAGAAATTTACTGTTTTAGGCAGAGTTGACAGATATGCGTTGAATGGAATGCAAACTGATCAGCACATATACTCAGTAAGACTCATGAAATCGTAATGACACGATTGCAAACAAACCATACCACGGGCGGGGTTAGAACCCATTATCAGAGTCACAAAACTCCAGACCGACGCGTTACCCACTGTGCCAGCTGGCTACAAGAGGATTCATCCGTGATGACGGCTTTGAGGGGACTTGAGCTAGTTTGTCACGGCCACGCTAGCGGGAGAATCGTCTGCAAAAACTTGCATTTGTGGTTACAGTGGTGACTATGCTAACCTTCCTATGGTGTATAAATATACCTAGTTGGATTAATCTTATTGTAGCCAGCTGGCCCAGTGGCTAGCGCGTCGGTCTAGAGTTTTATGACTTTCATCGCGGGTTCTAACCCCACCCGTGGTATGGTTTATCTACTCAGTAATTTTGGACTCGCCTCGGAACCCACAGCCTTTCCTTGATCCAAATTTTTAAGATGGAGATATGCCTCGTCTTGTCTTACTGCCACATTCAACAACTTAGATACGGTTCCTATGGCTGGCAAAGGATTGTTAATTTATTTGGGGAAAGCACTGACTCCTCAGGATCATATAGCACCTACGGAGTAGCAATGATATATGATCTCAGGCAGGAATATTTTGTATTGATAGGCAATGTGAGAGACTCTCAGCTATTTTGCTTTATTGATCACTACAAATACCGAAAACTCACCACAAAAGGCGGTTACTAAGAGAGTTCCCTTAAAGAAGGCGCTCTAATTGAATAAGTGATTTTCATCTTAGAAGCAAAAGGTTTGGTTAGTTAGCTTTTTCTCGATTGCCGGCGACTTAGAGGTGGAATGATTCCTTCAGGTAAAGAGCCTTGTCGGTCCTTGGCCAAGGGCCACCGGGTTTACACCCCACATTTCGTTTTGTGTTATCCTCCAATTAAGATTTGAACAAGTTTTGGGACTTCCTTCTTTATCCAACAAGCTTCACCATATAGGAGGATGATTCTCGAACCTTCTCCGAGCCCTGTACTTAGCAGTACTATGAACGATGATGAAACTAAGGCTGATCTGAGGGGCTCGTTACATACTGTCGATGAGGGCTGTAATGCTGGAAATTAAGGATATGTTCTTGAAGGTTATTAATTATTTAGATAACTCTACCATACATTTTGAAGGTATACTAAACAGACTTATTGCCCTATAATTTTTCCACTCTTTTGTCCCCTTTGCCTTTATACAAAGGAACAATACATGATCTCTGCCAATCCCTAGGTACCTTACCCTCTTCCATACATTTATTAAATAATAGCACCAACCACTCCAAACTATATCCCCACCTGCTTTTAACATTTCTATCTTTATCTCATCAATCCCAGCTGCCTTACCCCTTTCATTCTACCCACTGCCTCACGAACTTCCCCACACTCACAACTGGCTCTTCCTCACTCCTACAAGATGTTATTCCTCCTTGCCCTATACACGAAATTATAGCTTCCTGTCTTCATCAACATTTAACAATTCCTCAAAATATTCCTCCATCTTCCTGATACCTCCAACTCTCCATTTAATAACTCTCCTCTCCTATTTTTAACTATCAAATCCATTTGTTCCCTAGGCTTCCTCAACTTATTAATTTCACTTAAAAACTTTTTCTAATTTTCAAAAAAATTGTTGACAACATCTCACCCACTCTCTCATTTGCTTTCTTTTACATTGCTTCCCACTCTTGTAACCTCCCCTTTTCTCTCCATATACTCTTCCTTCCTTGCATCACTTCTACTTTGTAAAACCCTCTCCTATGCTAGCTTTTTCTCCCTACTCTCTTTACATCTTCCACCAATCGCTCTTCTTTCCTCCGCACCCACTTTCATGTAACCACAAACTTCTGCTGAACACTCTAACACTACATTCTTTAACCTACTCCATACATCTTCGACCCCCTTTTCCTATACTCTCACTAGCCCATCTATCCTCCAAAAGTTGTTTATATCTCATCCTAACTTCCTCCTCCTTTAGATTATAAACCTTCACCTCTCTTACTTGCTGCTTCTGTTTTCCTTGTATCCCATCTATCTTTTACTCCCACTGTAGCTATAACTAAAAAGTGATCTCGTATATTTGTGGCCCCTCTATAAACATGTACATCCTGAAGTCTACTCAACACTCTTTTAGCTACCAATACGTAGTCCAACAAACTACTGTCATTACGCCCTACATCATATCTTGTATACTTATTTATCCTCTTCTTCTTAAAATAAGTATTATCTATAATCAAACGCCATTCTATACAAAGTTCAATCAAATGCTCCCATTATCATTTACACCTGGCACCCCAAACTTACCTACTACACCCTCTCTACATGTTTCTCCTAATTTAGCATTTAGGTCCCCTACCACAATTACTCTCACTTGGTTCAAAAGTTCCTATTCACTCGCTTAATATCTCCCAAAATCTCTCTCTCTCCTCTACACTCCTTTCTTCTCCAGGTGCATACACGCTTATTATGACTCACTTTTCGCATCCGACCCCTATTTTAATCCACATAATCCTTGAATTTATACATTTGTATTCACTCTTCTTCCATAACTGATCCTTCAACATTATTGCTACCCCTTCCGTAGCTCTAACTCTCTCAGATACTCCTGACTTAATCCCATTTATTTCTTCCCACTGAAACTCGCCTACCCCCTTCAGCTTTGTTTCGCTTAGGGCCAGGACATCCAACTTCTTTTCATTCATAACATCAGCAATCATCTCTTTTATCATCCGTACTACATCTACGCACATTCAAACATCGTAGTTTTATCAGTTATTCTTCTCCTTTATAGTATTTTCTACAGGAGAAGGGGTTACTAGCCCATTGATCAGGACATTTTAGTCGCCTCTACGACACGCATGGCTTAAGGAGGTAAGATACTTTTCCACTTCCCCATGGATATTACGGGAAATAAAGAACACGAACTATTAAGAAAAATAAAACCTAGATGTGTATGTACATATATAAGCATGTCATGTCTGTGTAGTTAGATAGGAGTGAATGGAAGCAAATGGTTTTAAGGACTTGACGTGCTGTTGGAGTGTGAGCAAGGTAACTTTTATGAAGGGATTAAGGAAAACCGGCAGGCCGGACTTGAGTCCTGGAGATGGGAAGTACAGTGTCTGCACTCTGAAGGAGGGGTGTTAATGTTGCAGTTTTATAATTGTAGTGTAAGCAGGCCTCTGGCAAGACAATGTTGGTGTGAATGATGGTGAAAGTTTTTCTTTTCGAGCCACCCTGTCCTGGTGGGAGAAATCTGATGTGTTAATAATATATATATATATATATATATATATATATATATATATATATATATATATATATATATATATATATATATATATATATATATATATATATATATATATATATTATATATATATATATATTAATAAATTAAGCTTCTTATTTTGTCCTCACTTGAATTAATGCTTTCACAGACAGAAAATGCTCAAAAGCGTCAACTATTATGAACTGAGTTGAACAAATATCTGGGAACGTTTAAAATGCTGCCAAGTGTTAATGGCAGGAGAGCTCTGAAAACCCTGTAACTTGTGAGTAAATTCTAAATGATGTAAACTTTTTACTCTTCGTCGTTATCAACATCCGTCAACAATGTGCAATATGACTCCAGATTGTGCAACAACAATTATAACTTTCATGTTTGCTTGTCTACAGAAGCACCAGACATTGGCTCAGCGAAGCCTCAAACTCACACACAAAACCTTCACTCTAGTGAAATTAGACACAACTTCAGAAATATGAGATAAAGTATTTGCATATGTCCTACGTATATGTGTGTGTGTGTGTACTCGCCTATTTGTGGTTGCAGGGGTCGATTCATAGCTCCTGGCCCCGTGTGTGTGTGTGTGTGTGTGGGTGTAAGTTTGCAAGTGGGTGTGTATTTGATTCATTTCCTTTCCTCCTCTCATTCATGAATACAAGAAATAATATTGTTCTAGTATTGATCCACGAGGATCTCCCCTCATCACTCGCGCCCATTCCTGACACCCCTTCTCGATATAGCTCGTTATTTCCTTCCTGTTAAACCTTCTTTGATCCATTGTAACACCACCTCTGCTATTCCTGCTCCTCTAGATTTTGTCCCAGTCTCACGTATATTACTGTGAAAATCTTTTTTTTAAGTCCAAAAATATGTATTATACTTTCTGTCCTCTGTCACTTCTGTTACCTTGTAGAACTTTAATAGATTTATGAGGCAGAATTTACAGTCTGGGGTAGTGCTGGTTGTCGTTTATGAGCCCAATCCTTTCTAAACGCTTCTCCACTCTTTACCTAATAATCTGTGTTTGGCAGTGAGACAGGCCTATAGTTCAAAGCTACCTGTCTCTATCCTTTCTTAATATTGACACTACGTTTACTGTCTTGCACACCTCAGACAGCTGCACTGTATCGATTGAATTGATGAAAATTGTTACTAGTGGAACACACAGCACATCTGCACCTTCTCTCAAGTCCCTCGGAAAGATATTGTCATACTATCTTTGTGGTATGTACTCACGCAGAAACTTCTTTGCCTTTTTCATTCGTCTTTGTACTGTGTCCAGCACTTGCTGGTGCACTTCAGTGCTTCGTTTTTATTGTAACCTTTGCATTTCGTCTGCGAATACGAAGTTATATTTCTTGCTGAACTCCTCACAGGATTCCATATTATTCCGTTTGCGTTCTCTTTACTCTGATCTTCTTCCAGATGTGGTTGTACATTTAACTTTGGGTCCTACTTGGTCTTTCATGCTATTCCATTCTCATATTGATGTTGAACCTTTCTTCTAGTTCATGCATATTCGTTTCTTTTAGTTCTATTCATTTCTTTGTTTTCTTGCATTATTTACCTTTTATATTTTAATCTGTGCTCTAAAAATTTTATCTTAAATCTTTCTGCCCCACTTAGTGAGCCATGTGTTCTCCGTTCTTCCCACTGCTTCTTCTGTTCTTCTGTATGAATTTATCCTTTGCCTCTTGGCACTCTCCATCCATATGCTCCATCATCTCACTCACCGTCTTCCCTTCTAGTTTCTTTTCTGAGTGCACCTCATTCAGGAATTGCTTCATTCCAAGTATGTTTTTTTTCTTTTGCAGTATAGCATTTTTTTTTCTTTCTGTGCTGTTTCTATCTTCTTGTTCACTTCCACAAGGTGTTCAAAGCTCGGGACAGTGTAGTTACTACGGACCTTTCATATTTAATGACAAAATTGTTCCAAAATTGCTGAGCATGAATGCAAGGTCCAACCTTACTACCTCATCTTCTACTTTCTCCTGGTTGTTTCCTTGATTTGATGGTTCATGAAGTTTTCCAGAACTACATGTAGCATCTTGGCCTTCCAGGTGTCTGGTTTCCCAAGTGGCTGCAGGTTCTCCCAGTCACTCTTTGAGTTGTCAGTGGTCACGAGAGGTCACAGGTCTTGAGCTGCTTTGTGGATTAGTGTGGTGGGTTACAAAGCCATGGCTTGCTTCTGCAGTGTTTTAAAATCTGAGGTTAGAGTGTTGAAGGAGGAGGTCCTACTTCTCCAGGAGGAAATTGGGAGGCTGAAGGTTCACTTCGATGGGTTTGGGAGTGAGTGTGAGGTGGCTGGAGTGGTTGAGGGGAATGAGTCTACTAGCAGTGAGGTGCAGTCCAGCACCTGCTACAAGTGGCAAGTGGTTCCCAGTAATGGGAGGAGCATCAAAATAGGGAAAGTTAAGAGAAGATTTGAAGGTAGGAAATCGCTATGTATGCAAGGGATGGGGTACATCTCTCTGGGGCAGGGGTGGTAGCATTTATCAACTCGCTCGAGAGGGCCATTGCTGACATGTCTAGAATTTTAAACTGATAGAAGATAGAGATATGTGTGTGTTTGTGGGAAACAGTCAGGTTGCAACACTAGGGTTGAAAACAGTAAATGTTTAAAAGACATTCGTCATAAAGCTTACAAATAAAGACAATGGATCAGGTCAGCAAACAAAGGGGGACAGCAGAGGGCAGCAAGAGACTAGCTCCCTTAATGTTTACTATACTAATAGCAGGAGTGTAAGAAATAAGATAGATGAGCTAAGATTAATTGCAACTGAAGAAGCAGAGATATTATTGCTATAACAGAGACCTGGATCAATCTGAAAGATAGAGAAATGCCTTTTGAATGTCACATTCCAGGCTATAAATTATTCCACACTGATAGTGTCGACAGGAAGGGTGTTGGAGTAGCGATGTTTGTCAGAGACAATTTAAATTGTTGTGTTAGACAAGATATAAAATTAAAAGCGTCACCCACTGAATCTGTTTGGTCACAGAATCTCGAGGGCCGTGAAAAACTAATCTTGGGTGTGATTTACAGGCCCCCCTAACCTTGATAGGGAGTGCAGTAATCTGCTATGGGACGAAATTCGTAAGGCATCTACATACGAAAATGCTGTGCTAATGGGAGATTTTAACTTTAGACAAATTGACTGGAGAAATTTGACAGGAAATTTAGAGTAAAGTGACTTTCTTGATACGATTCAGGATTGTTTTTTTAAAACAGTTGGTGACAGAACCAACTAGAGGAAATAACCTGATTGACTTGGTTCTTGCCAGCAGGGAATTGCTAATTAATAATCTTGAGGTTAATGATGAGCTTGGGGAAAGTGATCACAAATTTTTCAGTTTTAATATACTATCACGGAATTACTCTAATAATGGTATTCAAGTCTGTCCCCAACTTCCGCTTAGCTGATTTCATAAGACTGATAAATTACCTAGGTGGGCTGAACTGGAATGACCTAACTATGGGTCAGGTTGGTGGTGATGGTTGCCGATATGACGTTTTCCAGAGCATAGTTCTAGCTGCTCAGACAACTTATGTTCCAAATAGGGAAATCAGATTAAACAAAAATGATCCTAAGTGGATGAACAATAAATTGAAACATCTCATTTGTCAAAAGAGAGACATATGTAGGCTAATCAAAAGAGGAGAGGGGCAGTTAAGAAATCAATATATTCAGTTAAAGAGAGAAATAAAAAATAGAATAAGGACAGCAAAAAGAGATTGAGGTTAAAGTTGCAAGAGAATCGAAGACTAACCCAAAATGATTCTTTCAGGTATACAGAAGTAAGATTAGTTACAAGATAGGCCCACTCAAAAGTTACTCAGGTCAGCTCACCGACATTGATAAGGAGATGTGTAGAATTTTTAACACTTACTTCCTCTCAGTTTTTACACAGTAAGATACTATCAATATTACAAAAATAATAATTTATGTACAACCGGACGATAAGTAAACTTTGCACGATTAGGGTCACAAGTGACATGGTCCTTAGATAAATAGATAAATTAAAACCCAACAAATCCCCAGGCCCTGATGAACTGTATGCAAGGGTTCTAAGGGAATGTAAAGGAGCTTACCAAACCTTTGGCTAATCTTTTCAACATATCACTGCAAACTGGCATAGTGCCAGTGGAAAATGGCAAATGTGATACCTATTTTCAAAGATAAAGATAAGATTTCTTCGGATTTTTTTACCCCGGAGGGTTAGCCACCCAGGATAACCCAAGAAAGTCAGTGTGTCATCGAGGACTGTCTGTCTTATTTCCATTGGGGTCCTCAATCTTTTCCCCCAGGATGCGACCCACACCAGTCGACTAACACCCAGGTACCTATTTGCTGCTAGGTGAACATGACAACAGGTGTAAGGAAACGCATCGAAATATTTCCACCCCGCCGGGAATCGAACCCGAGCCCTCCGTGTGTGAAGCGAGAGCTTTAGCCACCGGGGCCACCCGATGACAGGTCCTAACCTCCATAGTGGGAAAATTTATGGAATCAATAATTGCCGAGGCAATTCGTAGCCATCTTGAAAAGCATAAATTGATCAACGAATCTCAGCACGGTTTTACAAAAGGGCGTTCCTGCCTTACGAATTTATTAACTTTTTTCACTAGGGTATTTGTCGATTTAGATCATGGTAATGAATATGATAGTGTATATGGACTTAAGTAAGGCTTTCGATAGTCCCACATCAGAGACTATTGAGGAGAGAGAGAGAGAGAGAGAGAGAGAGAGGAGAGGTGTACTCACCTAGTTGTACTCACCTAGTTGTGGTTGCAGGGTCGAGTCAAAGCTCCTGGCCCCGCCTCTTCACTGGCCGCTACTGGGTCACTCTCCCTGCGCCATAAGCTTTATCATACCTCTGCTTAAAGCTATGTATAGAGCCTGCCTCCACTACATCGCTTCCTAAACTATTCCACTTCCCGACAACTCTGTGACTGAAGAAATACTTCCTAACATCTCTGTGATTCATCTGAGTCTTCAACTTCCATCTGTGTCCCCTTGTTGTTGTGTCCCATCTCTGGAACATTCTGTCTCTGTCCACTTTGTCAATTCCTCTCAGTATCTTATATGTTGTTATCATGTCTCCCTATCTCTCCTGTCCTCCAGTGTCGTCAGGTCCATTTCCCTTAACCTCCCTCGTAGGACATACCCTTAGCTCCGGGACTAGTCTTGTTGCAAACCTTTGCACTTTCTCGAGCTTCTTCACATGCTTGGCTAGGTGTGGGTTCCAAACTGGTGCTGCATACTCCAATATGGGCCTAACGTACACAGTGTACAGGGTCCTGAACGATTCTTTATTAAGATGTCGGAATGCTGTTCTTAGGTTTGCTAGGCGCCCATATGCTGCAGCAGTTATTTGGTTGATGTGCGCCTCAGAGATGTGTCTGGTGTTATACTCACCCCAAGATCTTTTTCCTTGATTGAGGTTTGCAGTCTCTGGCCCCCTAGGCTGTACTCCGTCTGCGGTCTTCTTTGCCCTTCCCCAATCTTCATGACTTTGCACTTGGTGGGGTTGAACTCCAGGAGCCAGTTGCTGGACCAGGCTTGCAGGCTGTCCAGTGTGTGTGAGTGTGTGTGTCTGTCAGTGAGGTGTCAATTGTACTGTGTGCGTATGCGTGTGTACATGTGCTCACCTAGTTGTACTCGCCTATTTGTGGTTGCAGGGGTCGATTCATAGCTCCTGGCCCCGCCTCTTCACTGGCCGCTACTGGGTCACTCCCTGCGCCGTGAGCTTTAAAAATTTGATATACCTTTGAAGAGTTTCGAGAGTTTCGATACTCTCTGAGCCCGGCCATGGGCCAGGCTCGTCTGGTGCTTGCCTGGTCAACCAGGCTGTTGCTGCTGGAGGCCCGCTGCCCCACATATCAGTCACAGCCTAGTTGATCTGGCACCTGGTGAAGATACTTGTCCAGTTTCCTCTTGAAGGCTTCTACACTTGTTCCAGCTGTATTTCGGATATCTTCTGGTAAGATGTTGAATAGCCTGGGACCCCGGATGTTGATACAGTGCTCCCTTATCGTCCCCACCGCACCCCTGCTCCTCACTCCTCACCTCATCTTGAAGCTATGAATGGATCCTGCCTCCACTACATCGCTTCCCAAACTATTCCACTTCCTGACCACTCTGTGACTGAAGAAATACTTCCTAACATCCCTGTTATTCATCAGAGTCTTCAACTTCAAACAGTGACCCCTTGTTGCTGTGTCCCATCTCTGGAACATTGTATCTGTTCACCTTGTAAATTCCTCTCAGTATTTGATATGTCGTTATCATGTCCTCCCTATCTCTCCTGTCCTCCAGTGTAGTCAGGTCGATTTCCCTTAACCTCTCCTCGTAGGACATACCCCTTAGCTTTGCAAACCTTTGCACTTTCTCCAGTTTCCTTGAGTGCTTGGCTAGGTGTGGGTTCCAAACTGGTGCTGCATACTCCAATATGGGCCTAAGGTACACAGTGTAGTGCGAGGCTGTGTGTTTGGCTGTGTGTGTGTTTGGCTGTGTGTGTGTGTGTTTGGCTGTGTGTGTGTGTTTGGCTGTGTGTGTGTGTTTGGCTGTGTGTGTTTGTGTGAAAGAAGTAGAGAGACTGTGAGGTCTGTGGTTCTGGTCAATTTACAGTGGGTGTTAACGGTTGATGTGTGTGTATACACGGTCCTGTGTGCACACCGGTTTACGTGTGTGTATGTGTTTGTGTGCGCGGGCGTGTGTGTTTGTGAGTTTGCGTGTATGTATTTATGTGTATATGTGCGTGTGTGTGGATGTGGGTTTGTGTACATGTGTGGGGGTGCATGAACCTATGTGTGTGCGCACATGTGTGTGCGTGAACGTGGGTGTTTACTCACCTATGTGTGGTTGCAGAGGTCGAGTCATAGATCCAGTCCCCGCCTCTTCATTAGTCGCTACTAGGTGCTCTCTCTCTCTGCTCCATGATCTTTATCAAACCTCGTCTTAAAATTATGTATGGTTCCTGCCTCCAGTATGTCGCTTGCCAGACTATTCCACTTCCTGACAACTCTATGACTAAAGAAATACTTCCTAAAATCCCTTTGACTCATCAGAGTCTTCAATTTCCAATTGTAATCCCTTGTTGCTGTGTCCTATCTCTGGAACATCCTGTCTCTGCCCACCTTGTCAATTCCTCGCAGTATTTTATATGTACGTACGTGTGTGTGTGTACGTGTGTGTGTACAAGTGTGTACTCGCCTAGTTGTGGTTGAAGGGGTCGATTCACAGCTCCTGGCCCCGCCTCTTCACCTGTTCCTACTAGGTAAATCTCCCTGCTCATTGAGCTTTATCATACCTGTTGTTAAAACTGTGTGTGTACATGTGTATGTGTGAACGTGGGTGTTAGTGTGTAGAATGTGTGAACTTGGGTGTGTTTATGTACGTGTGTGTGCGTGTGGATGTCCGTGTGAGTGCGTGAACGTATGTGTGTGTGTGTGTGTGTGTGTGTGCGCGCGCGCGCGTGTGTGTTTGAGTGTGTACTCACCAAATTGTGGTTGCAGGAGTCGAGTCATAGCTCCTGACCCCGCCTCTTCACTGGTCGCTACTAGGTCACTCTTCCTGCTCCATGAGCTTCATCATACTTCTCCTTAAAGCTATGTATGGATCCTGCCTCCACTACATCACTTCCTAGACTATTCCACTTCCTGACAACTCTGTGACTGAAGAAATACTTCCTAACATCCCTGTGATTCATCTGAGTCTTCAACTTCCAACTGTGACTCCTTGTTGCTGTGTCCCATCTCTGGAACATCCTGTCTCTGTCCAACTTGTCGATTCCTCTCAGTATCTTATATGTCGTTATCATATCTCTCCTATCTCTCTTGTCTTCCAGTGTCGTCAGGTCGATTTCCCTTAACCTCTTCTCGTAGGACATAACCTTTAGCTCCGGGACTAGTCTTGTTGCAAACCTTTGCAGTTTCTCTAGTTTCCTTACATGCTTGGGAAGGTGTGGGATCCAAACTGGTGCTGCATACTCCAGTATGGGCCTAACGTACACAGTGTACAGGGTCCTGAACGATTCCTTATTAAGATGTCGGAATGCTGTTCTTAGGTTTTCTAGGCGCCCGTATGCTGCAGCAGTTATTTGGTTGATGTGCGCCTCAGGAGATGTGCCCGGTGTTATACTCACCCTTAGATCCTTTTCCTTGAGTGAGGTTTGTAGGCTCTGGCCCCGTAGACCGTACTCCGTCTGTGGTCTTCTTTGATCTTCCCCAATCTTCATGACTTTGCACTTGGTGACGTTGAACTCCAGGAGCCAGTTGCTGGACCAGGCTTGCAGCCTGTGTACTCACCTATTTGTGGTTGCAGGGGTGTGTGTGTGTGCTTGTGTGCTTTTGCTTTAATGATTGTGTGTGTAACTATGTAAACTAGTAAACCACTTCCATTATTTGTGTGTCTGTGCGAGAGACAGAGAGAGGGACCGACTGACCAGTACACTGACAGAAGAAAAAAATTCTCCAGAATTTGCTAAATCCAATTTTAATTATCATTCACCTGATTCACATATTTAAAAAAAAAAAATGTTTCCTTTGCATAATTATTTGTTGCCTACTAGATCACTCAGTGAGTAATGCATTTTAGCACAACATATTTCCCACTAAACCCTCTGTCTTTTATCCCTAATTAAGTTTTCTCTACAGTTCTAAAGTAATTACTCCATCGTTGCTTGTGAGTGGAGCCGCCAGAAACAACAGAGGAAACAAGGCAAGCACTTTAAGATCCAGTCTAGTCCCTGGGATTCGAAGACTTTATCTCGCTGGTTCTTTGTGGGTTAAGAGGATCGGCGTAAAAGAAGACACATGAAGTCCTAATAGCGTGACTGAGACTGCTGGGAAGATGATGAAGGTTGGGTGTATTGGCTGACTATTGAATTTGGTCACATGATTGTAGATTACTGCCATAGTCTCTCTGGTAGGACGCGACGCGTGGGACGAGCGAGAGGAGCAAAGAGAATGAAGGATGTTATAAAGAGGGAGTAAGAAAACATAGCTGAAAAAGCTACATGAGATAATATTAAAAAGGACATAGTGTACCAAAAAGAGTAATGAGTGTAGTAATTGATTATGGTAAATTCAGTTTTTCTCCTTCTCTTTCATTTATATTACGGTTCTTCTATGTCATTTACAATATTATCAGCCTCTCATCCACAACTATATCCTCGTGTCTCATTAATGTAAACATCCGCCCAGTCAAAATCTTTACTCACTCAGCATCTCATCACTCTCATTCACCTCCACAACATCGTCCACAAATTAATTGACATATGCAGCCTTCTCCATGTTTTTTCCTAATTAACAACTTTCAACATGACTCACTTCTACGTGCTTTACTCCAT
The DNA here is from genome assembly GCA_009830355.1 of Cherax destructor. Taxonomy (NCBI): domain Eukaryota; kingdom Metazoa; phylum Arthropoda; class Malacostraca; order Decapoda; family Parastacidae; genus Cherax; species Cherax destructor. Next base: position 11,881 of record WNWK01027754.1, on the reverse strand, counting down.
CCAATATCGAGACTTTCAGGTGTCAGAGGAAGAGTATTCTCTCTCATTAATTCTCTTAATTCAACTTAGTCCTTCTATTATAAATGGAATACAATAACGTCAAGATGATAGGTACACGCATGTTCAACACTTGCAATCTTTACTGACGATAAGTTTGGCCTACGCTGCAGAGGCTTCATCAGTCGAATACATTATTGAATCATACTCCAGGACCTCTTATTTTTTCTTTTCAATATATTTAGGAAATTTTACCTGGAGTTCAGCTCCATGGTCTGGAACGATATCGTACGAGACTATGGAGCCTAACTCTTCTCCTGGCTGAGGGACTGACCACCTCAAAATTATCTCCAAGAATGATGGACTGATTACATCATCTTTACCTCGCCACTACTGTTGCCTACAATACAGTCTCCTCTGTATTTGACTGATGAAGTCTACCTCTTAAACGAAACGTTTTAACAATAAATAAACCCAACTTTTGCACAAATATTGCGGTGTTTCCTTCCAGCAACAACACAAATATTGTGATGTATTCGTTATATGGGTTGTATTATTCACCTCTTCCTTCATTGTAAGTGTTGTATTGATAATATCTTCCTTCATTGTAAGTGTTGTATTGATAATATCTTCCTTCAATGTAAGTGTAGTATTGCTTGTCTCTTCCTTCAATGTATGAAGGGATTCAGGGAAACCGGCAGGTAGGACTTGAGTCCTGGAGATGGGAAGTACAGTGTCTGCACTCTGAAGGAGGGGTGTTAATGTTGCAGTTATATAACTAGTGTAAAGCACCCCTCTGGCAAGACAGTGATGGAGTGAATGATGATGAAGTTTTTCTTTGTCGGGCCACCCTGCCTTGGTGGGAGACGGCCCATGTGTTAATAAATAATAAATTAATAAATAATATATATATATATATATATATATATATATATATATATATATATATATATATATATTATATTATATTATATTATTTTACCCACAAACAAGTGGTATTGAACAATAACAACACTGTGATTAGCCAGGAGTCGAACCCATGATGCTCTGACCCGCCTCATGGGTTAGACTCCTTGGCTAATCGCAGTGTTGTTATTGACTTATTATATATATATATATATATATATATATATATATATATATATATATATATATATATATATATATATATGAGTCCATCAATTAAGATTGATGGACTGATAACATCGACTCCAGTCTGAGGGGCTGATTACCTCAAACTCCTTTTGATATTCATCCATTCTTCTCCGTATTGGACTGAGGAAACCACTGGTTGGTGAAACGTTTCTTTAATATAGATACGTAAGTGTTGAACAAGTATCTATCTAATTTATCATCCTCTCGGCTCTATGAAATAGTTATCTACACTTTCATAGATTACCTAACAGAAGACTTAAAAGGCGCAGTTCATAGTATAAGATGTAAGGTTCTAATTTGGATCGAGGTTTGGGTGACTAATAGGAAGCAAAGAGTTTTAATTAAGGAATCAAGTCTGAGTGGAGATCTGTCACTAATCGCGTTCCACAAGCATCAGTTCTGGGCCCATTGTTGTTCATAATTTACATTAATGGCCTTTACGAAGGAATAACGAGTGACATGAGTAAATTTGCTAATGCCACAAAAATAGGCCTATTATTAGATTCTGAGGACACCATTGAACTTCAGGAGGATTTGGACAAATTAATGTCATGGTCTGAAAAGTGGCAGATGCAGTTCAATGTGGAAAAGTGTCAAGTCCTAGTCGTTGGGAACGAAAATAGCCCTCACTTATAAACTAGGTGATGTTTCACAGAATGTGAAAAACACTTAGGAGTTATGGTAAGCAGGAATCTGAGCCCAAAACAACAGTGCCTAAGTGTACGCAATAAGGCTAACAGATTACTTGGATTTATATCAAGAAGAATAAGTAACAGGAATCCAAACTTGAAGTCAACAATTTCCACCTGCCTACGGCGCTCGTCCTCTTATTTCTCTAACCTTGCTCGTTCTCAAGGAAAACCGCCATTGTTTTGCCTTTTTATAAGTCAGGTACTTTGGGGTCTATTGCTCTTACTAGTGCAGTTTGTTAGTTGTTAGAATGCTTGGTAAATAAACGTTTGGAGTGACATCTAGACGCTTTTAATTGTCTCTTCCTTCGTCAATTCTGCTTTCATAAGAGCCGATCCACTAACGACCTCTTACTACGCATGGATAGCAGTGTCCGTAACGTCTCTGTGTGAACACTTGGTTATTGCAGTCTTTATCGATCTGAAAAAAACTCATAACACCACCTGGTTTTCATCATCTTGTCCAAAACTGATTTCTTGAGCCATTAAGGCAATCTGCCACTTTAAATTAAGAATTTCTTGTCGGAGAGAGACATCTTTGTCTGGGATAATAATAGCTTATCCCCGTACTTTGTCCAGGCTGAAGACGTGCTTCAGGGTTGTGTTCTTAGCACCATCTTTTTTCTGCTTGTTATTAATGACCTTGCTTCTATTCTCCCACCCTATCTTTGTTCGCACTTCATGTCGATGATTTTGCTCTAGTTTGTACAGGTGCTGTGTGTCACGCGTAGCCGTCTCTTTCAATAAGGTATTGAACATGTTTTAGCATGGGTATAAATTTTATTATTAAAACACTTCGGATTACTTTTACAAGACGCTCTCTTTAAATGTGAATAGTTTCCGTATCTCTGAACGAGATACGGTCAAATTTGTCGGCTTTCTGTTCGACCGTGAAGGCAGTTTGCCATAGTCGGCTGAACTTTCTTAAAACCCTTGCTTCTTTTTCTTGGGAGTCTAAGACACGAGTCTAATACACGGCAGGTGTATCCTGCAGTCTCTTCCATTACTCTTTATAAGCTTTATTTCATTCATCATCAAGGGTTAGTTGTGTCTAGGTCCTTATTTGTTCCTACCCAGTTGACAGCGTGTATACATAGGCGACTGTTCCATCTTTGTACGATCGACGTGATGCCTTAATATTATTCCCGTTATTTTATCTGCTCTCATGACTCTTTCGAGCCTTCAACATATAAGATGGTAACGGATGTTAGTAGAACTTATCTGTTTAATCGCTGCCCCTGTTTACAACTCTTCTTTCGAGTCACTCTTTATTGACTTAATTTATTTCTTCTGTATGTCCATCCTGCATGTTACTTTTCTCTTCTCTTTGGGAAGTTCTGACGATTCGTGTCTGCTCTTCTCTTCCATGAGCGAAGGCTCAATTACTTACTGTGGCTTAACGCTCACTCTTTTATTAACCACCCCTTTTCTCATGGCACTGTATTATAAAATGATAGTTCTAAGTTCTCTGATGGTATCTGGTATGCATCAGTTTTTTTCGGAAAGAATTATGGAAGGTCATTTACTAGACTCGCCCAGCATTTCTACAGTTTAGTTGCAAGAAATTCTCATGACCATCATATGTATTGCATTAATGTCTACCTCGTAATCTGTAGCAGTTTGAGACTTCTATAGAACTTTACAGTTGTATTTTGGTTATGCAATATTTCTAGAAACACAAAGTTGTCGTTTTCTGCTGGGTCCCTGGACACCCTGATGTTCGGGGTAACGAAGTAGTAGATATCGCCTCAGTCATCAGTTGATAACCTCCCAGTTTCGTAGAGAGATCTTTTCTCTGACCATTTTGCCGTAATCTCAGATTCTCATCCGTTGGCAACAACGGTGGTCAAAGTTGGTCCACAATAAATTACATTTTGCCAAATCATGTTTTCGGAGACTATAGTCTCCGACACACGACACGACACGACACGCGTCTCACTCACGGGTATATCATGGAGAAACGTTCGTCACCTCACTGTGATGATTGCCAAGTTATGTTGTCAGTTCACCATCTCTTAATAGATTGCGCTACGTATCAGCCAGAAAGCAGGATTCACTTTCGACGTCTCCAATACCAACCTAACGCATTTAATTTACCTGACCTCCTCGCTGAAAGTTCCACCATTGACGCAGAGACACTCTGACTTTTTAACATTAACTTGTGACCACAAATATGGTAACAGTGGGACCCACGCTAGCCTCCCTATGGTGTATAAATACACCTAGTTGGATGACACTTTTTGTAGCCAGGTGTCCCAGTGGTTTACGCACTAAACTGGTGTTTTACGACTCAATTGCCATGAATTCTAACCTCATCCGTAACTTTTTTTTTTTTTGCAATCGTGTTAAGATTTCATGCGTTAATAACTGCATTCATTTTCTGGTCAACCACAATATTTTACCATGGGTGGACTTGAATGTTTTCCATAGTTTATGAAAAAGCATTTTAAAAAATTAAAAACAATTGTTACAAGACTATAGAGAAATTTAAATAAAATATAAATAAAAGAATACTGCGAAAACAATAAAAATCCGAGGATTTATGGTGTTTTTAAGTTTAACGAGGGAAGACTTTCCTATTTTTTAAAATATTATCAGCAACATTTTCACTTGTTCTCAATTGTATTTATTGCTTCAGAACGCCTAATGCGATCGGCCTCAAATTAAGAAACAATTGCGTAATGTATCTTTAGCAACACTGATACGACTACTAGCATGCTTGGGTGCCCTATGCAATGCTATTTGTAGCATTCCCAGGTTTTAGTTCCATGTTAGGAGAAGACAGGCTCCTCTGATCCACGTTAGGTGGAGGCGGGCTCCTCTGATCCACGTTAGGTGGAGGCGGGCTCCTCTGATCCACGTTAGGTGGAGGCGGGCTCCTCTGATCCACGTTAGGTGGAGGCGGGCTCCTCTGATCCACGTTAGGTGGAGGCGGGCTCCTCTGATCCACGTTAGGTGGAGGCGGGCTCCTCTGATCCACGTTAGGTGGAGGCGGGCTCCTCTGATCCACGTTAGGTGGAGGCGGGCTCCTCTGATCCACGTTAGGTGGAGGCGGGCTCCTCTGATCCACGTTAGGTGGAGGCGGGCTCCTCTGATCCACGTTAGGTGGAGGCGGGCTCCTCTGATCCACGTTAGGTGGAGGCGGGCTCCTCTGATCCACGTTAGGTGGAGGCGGGCTCCTCTGATCCACGTTAGGTGGAGGCGGGCTCCTCTGATCCACGTTAGGTGGCGACAGGCTCCTCTGATCCAAGTTAGGTGGCGACAGGCTCCTCTGATCCACGTTAGGTGGCGACGGGCTCCTCTGATCCACGTTAGGTGGAGGCGGGCTCCTCTGATCCACGTTAGGTGGAGGCGGGCTCCTCTGATCCACGTTAGGTGGAGGCGGGCTCCTCTGATCCACGTTAGGTGGAGGCGGGCTCCTCTGATCCACGTTAGGTGGAGGCGGGCTCCTCTGATCCACGTTAGGTGGAGGCGGGCTCCTCTGATCCACGTTAGGTGGAGGCGGGCTCCTCTGATCCACGTTAGGTGGAGGCGGGCTCTTTGGATCCACGTTAGGTGGAGGCGGGCTCTTTGGATCCACGTTAGGTGGAGGCGGGCTCCTCGGATCCACGTTAGGTGGAGGCGGGCTCCTCGGATCCACGTTAGGTGGAGGCGGGCTCCTCTGATCCACGTTAGGTGGAGGCGGGCTCCTCTGATCCACGTTAGCTGGAGGCGGGCTCCTCGGATCCACGTTAAGTGGAGGCGGGCGAGGAGGCGGGCCCGTCCGCTCCACGTTTGGAGGAGGCGGGCCCCTCACAACACTGGACTTCCCCATTGCCTTGATAGAATTTGAATGCCTTTCATCCCCCAGGCGTTATATGAATACTATATTAAGATATAACAATTATTGTGAACGGCATAAATCTTCACTGGCTGATACATCGCAAGAAATGGATAGATCGTTTTATGAGTTCAGGCTGAGTAGACACAAATTTTGATGGATTCTGAGCAATAATTGGAGAATATATCTCGTCAGCTTTGTACTTTTAGTGCTGATGTGTTTATCTCAAAAAACAGTTTCTTAATGTTAGGTTGTGTAACTTGTCATGTGTCAGTTTTATTAATCAAAATGATTTTTGTGAAAACAAAATTGGTAATGTCTCTTCTGATGAGAAATGCGTCCTGGTTAAATCAAGTTAATGTTCTTTCGTGTGTCTATAGCATCTGTGTGCCCTGTAGACCATTGTTAAAAAAATGTATGTTATGTACACTAACCTTAGTGTAAACGTACTGTCTTAAAAGTTGGTCGATCTTACTTTTATAAAATTTTGGATTAATTTTTAACTGTGTATGTTAGCATTTGTTTTTTGAGGGAAAACTGGAAAAAAATGAAATCCTGTTTTTCATGCTAAAATTGTTGAATGTTTTATCTGATTAGCTACAACCCTTCCATGCTGATTACTTGATAGTGAAACAGAGCGGCTTCAAACTTAATGTACTTGTGTATTTTAGGATATTGGTCTCTTTAGTCCCTCTGAAAAGAATTGAATTAGACTTCGTCTATGAAGACTTATGAATGTCTCTTCTGATTCAGTTCAGATCTTCAGAGCTAATATTTAACTGCATTATCAACTTATGCCTCACTCTGTACTATTCGAATCGCGTGCATTGAGACACAGGGGACTGTGATTATGGAATGAGAGGACACCGAGGTATATTTAGTTTACTAAGAAAGTCATTATTTCCTCTTATTTACCAGTTTAAGTTCTTCCTCGTCTTTGTTCCTGAGATAGTCCAAATGAACCCCCCTCCCTCTGCGCCCATCACTGCCAAACAGTGCTTCATCAAGGCCAATTAGCCAGTGCTGTTGTTGCCCCCTTCATCCATCTCCTCTCTTGTTAACGTTGCCTCTGTCCTCCTGCCTCCCTACTCTCCTTAATTTACATATAATGTCTGTTTCATGTCTTTCTTGAAATTAGGAAACAGCTCTTTGATATACTGATAAAATACGTATTGATTTTATAAGATCAAAAATTATATTTACGTATTTTATATAGTTTTTATTTTTAATGCAATGCGAATCATCTCTGTAAATTATACTATTGCAGGGGAAAGAAAATATTAAAAAATGCATCATAGCATCAGAAAGTATATCGTAGCAACAGTTAGTATATCGTAGCAACAGTTAGTATATCGTAGCAACAGTTAGTATATCGTAGCAACAGTGAGCATATCGTAGCAACAGTGAGTATATCGTAGCAACAGTGATTATGCAGTATTATTGCAACACAGCAGATGTGAGTATAGGATAGCATCAAATAATATATCATAGCAACATTAACTGTAAAAAAGCTTCCAGGCCGACTCCCAGAACATCCTATGAGCAACCCAACAACCTTTCTCCAATTATTCAACCATGGACCCATTGTCAATTATTCAAGATAGAAGCAGCAAAGAAAAAAAAATTCTCATCTGCTTCGTCTATGCTCACCTCTAGAATGTTTACAATCCTGGTATGTTCGACGATGCTGCCATCTTCGTCTTTAACCTCGAATGCATTCCAGAGATTCAATTCCTTGAAGTAAACCCATCTCAAACACTCAAGAGGTATCAGCTCTGATATCCCCAGTACTCGCAAAGGCAGCGTTCACATCCCAAAAACGGCAGTGAGCCATGATCACTGTAGCTTCTTAGCCCACCACATGACCTACGCCTCCAGTAGACCAAGAACTAGTCGAATCAGAAGAAATTGAATCGACGACCCCATCCCCTCCCTCATCTGGAAAAAAATTAAGATTCTACACTACGATTAAGAATTAAACACTCGTACAACATCTGGTTATTTTATTGTAGACCTTTCGCCATCCAGTGGTTTTATCAATATAAATTCAATGACATAATTGGATTTCAGTAGGACAATATACAAAAGATGAGGTAATCAGTTGGTGAAGAGTACCAAAGTCGAGAAGAGTCTGAAGCACAGGCATGAAGATTGGTGCTTATATACTGGCGTCAGGTGAGGGACTCTTAACAGCAAATATTCAAAAGTCTTTCTTTAGAGTGCATGCACTGTACTTCCCCCCTCCATCACTCATGAAAAGACCGAAAAGCGCTCGATCCGGCTTCAAGCCGTCATTCACTTTAAAGTTGCTTTGTGCTTTGGTCTAAGTGTCTTGCAAACCATGACATTTAATTTATCAACAAGTGACCGGCGAGTATATATGTGTGTGTGTTATCAACAAATTTTGTTGAAAATAATAAGTTTTGGAGTGAGATTAATAAGTTGAGGAAGCCTAGAGAACGAATGGATTTGACAGTTAAAAATAGGAGAGGAGAGTTATTAAATGGAGAGTTAGAGGTATCGGGAAGATGGAGGGAATATTTTGAGGGTTGTTAAATGTTGATGAAGACAGGGAAGCTGTGATTTCGTGTGTAGGGCAAGGAGGAATAACATCTTGTAGGAGTGTGGAAGAGGCAGTTGTGAGTGTGGGGGAAGTTCGTGAGGCAGTGGGTAGAATGAAAGGGGTAAGGCAGCTGGGATTGATGGGATAAAGATAGAAATGTTAAAAGCAGGCTGGGATATAGTTTTGGAGTGGTTGGTGCTATTATTTAATAAATGTATGGAAGAGGGTAAGGTACATAGGGATTGGCAGAGCATGTATAGTTCCTTTGTATAAAGGCAAAGGGGACAAACGAGAGTGCAAAAATTATAGAGGAATAAGTCTGTTGAATATACCTGGTAAAGTGCATGATAGTTATTATTGAAAGAATTAAGAGTAAGACGGAGAGTAGGATAGCAGATGAACAAGGAGGCTTTAGGTAGGGTAGAGTGAGTGTAGACCAAGTGTTTGCATTGAAACATATAGGTGATCAGTATTTAGATTAGGGTAAAGAGGTTTTTGTGACATTTATGGATTTGGAACAGGCGTATGATAGGGTGGATAGAAGGGAAATGTGGCAGATGTTGCTAGTGTATGGAATAGGTAGGTTACCGAAAGTAGTGAAAGTTTTTACGAGGATAGTGAGGCTCAGGTTAGAGAATGTAGGAGAGAGAGAGAGGGAGATTGTTTCCCAGTAAAAGAAGGCCTTAGACGAGGATGTGTGATGTCACCGTGGTTGTTGAATATATGTATAGATGGGGTTGTAAGAGAAGTGAATGCTCGGGTGTTGGCAAGAGGTGTGGGGTTGAAAGATAAAGAATCTAACACAAAGTGGGAGTTGGCACAGTTGCTCTTTGCTGATGACGCTGTGCTTTTGGGAGATTCTGAAGAGAAGTTGCAGAGGTTGGTGGATGAGTTTGGTAGGGTATGTAAAAGAAGAAATATTAAAATTAATGTAATAAAGAGTAAAGTGATGAGGATAACAAAAAAATTAGGTGACGAAAGATTGGATATCAGATTGGAGGGAGAGAGTATAGAGGAGGTGAATGTATTCAGATATTAAGGATTGGATGTGTTAGGAGATGAGTCTATGAAGAATGAGGTGAATCATAGAACTGATGATGGAAAAGGGTGAGTGGTGCACTTAGAAGTCTGTGGAGACAAAGAACTTTGTCCTTGGAAGCAAAGAGGAAAATGTATGAGAGTATAGTTATACCAACACTCTTATATGGGTGTAAAGCATGGGTAGTGAATGTTGCAACAAGGAGAAGGCTGGAGGCAGTGGAGATGTCATGTCTGAGGGCAATGTGTGGTGTGAATATAATGCAGAAAATTCGAAGTTTAGAAATTAGGAGGAGGTGCGGGATTACGAAAACTTTTATCCAGAGGGCTGAGGAGGGGTTGTTGAGGTGGTTCGGACATGTAGAGAGAATGGAACAAAACAGAATGACTTAGTGTATAAATCTGGAGTGGAGGGAAGGCTGGGTAGGGGTCGGACTAGGAATGGTTGGAGGGAGGTGGTAAAGGAGGTTTTGTGTGCGAGGAGCTTGGACTTCCAGCAAACGTGCTTGAGCGTATTTGGAGACAAATGGTTTTTAATACTTGACGTGCTGTTAGAGTGTGAGCAAAGTAACATTTATGAAAGGATTCAGGAAAATCGGCAGGCCGGAGATGCGAAGTACAGTGTCTGCACTCTGAAGGAGGGGTGTTAATGTTACAGTTTTATAACTATAGCGTAAGCACGCCTCTGGCAAGACTGTGATGGAGTGAATGATGAAAGTTTTTAATTTTCGAGTCACCCTGCTTGGTGGGAAACGGCCGATGTTATATATATATATATATATATATATATATATATATATATATATATATATATATATATATATATATATACACAAGACAAGCCAGGGGTTGGAAATCTTTAGCTCAAGTACTTAAACACTTCTCAGTGCGTCATCAGGAATATTAATATAGATTATTTCCTGAATATTCTAGGACGTTGTACTTGACAAAATGAGCGATTTATTCCTTTAATGAAGTTAATTTCATTCTGTATGTAAATGATCCACTTTTGTAATGTAACTTCTTACGTCACATGACCTGTTCCCAGCGGTTAGAAGCTTACAGCCGTCTATTAACTGTTTCCTAGTTACATTACCTCATGCTGTCTGCAAACTGTTGGGCCAACTCCACCCGACCCCATATGGGGTGGTGTGTGGCGGGGACCGGTGTGTGGTTGGCATTCGGCTGGCCTCTTTCCCTCAGGCATACATTGGCTGGTGCTACCGCACTACCATACTCTGAAAAAACACACCATATTTCTTCTGTTGCTGCCCTTGCAACATTGCACAGCTCCTGATGATGAACTGACCAGTGTGAAAGTACATGAGCTAAAGATTTACCCCCTCCCCCACCCCTTCCCTTGTCTTCTGTTGCATTAAGAAAGCCTGCCTCCGATTGTTTTGTGTGTATATATATATATATATATATATATATATATATATATATATATATATATATATTGCAAGACAACCACTATGAAAAAATAGAAGAATTCCAAGCGCTTTCGTGACTACTCACATTATCAAGGAACTATAAAAGGAAACATGACAAGAAGGCTTATAAAGGGGCAGAATACACCTCACAGTCACATCACACTAACAAAGACTACACCTCACAGTAGCGTAACATCGCACGACTCTGTGAAGAGGAACATAAGAAAGGACCTGAAACTCTTCCCAAGAATTAAGATTAGTCCAATTTATCATTCAATTCTTCCCAAATTTTATTAATTATAAATGAATCCAATTTATATAAACCAAAAGAAATATTCATATTATTTTCAAAACTGCTTTTAATGAAACATGATTCTATTATATTCCTCTCAACCATGGACTTGCTTGATACAACCTTCTCAGCATTTTGAAAATCAATTGGATGGTTAAAGTCTCTCACATGAATAAATAGAGCATTATAATCTTGTCCAGTTCTAATGCTATATTTATGTTGTTATAATCTTAGTTCAAGATTTTTACCGGTTTGACCATAATAAACTTTATCGCATATTTTACAGGGAATCTTATAGACACATCCGTCAGCATTTTGGGGGGAATTTTTTATCAAAAGTCTTTTTACTGTATCAAGATTTTTAAATACCACTTTGATATTAAAATTCTTAAGAAAGGAAGGTATATCAACCAAGTTTTCATGGTAAGGGAGAACCAACATATTTTTGGTTGAATAAGGTTGGTTGTCCCTTTTTGGATTGTAAAATGTATTCCTAGCTATTTTAAAAGATTTATCAATTATGGTTCTTGGGTATTTTAAATCATTAGCTATTTCATAAATTTTAGAGATTTCTTCATATATGAACTCTGGACTACAAATACGTAATTCTCTCAAAAACATTGAAGAAAAAACCGACACTTTAACTCTATCTTGATGTGAAGAGTAATAGTGTACATAGGAATAATTATTTGTAGGTTTTCTGTAAATTTTAAATTTAAAATCAATGTTACCCTTAATAATAAACACATCTAGGAAGGGCAATGCCTTCTTGTCATGTTTCCTTTTATAGTTCCTTGATAATGTGAGTAGTCACGAAAGCGCTTGGAATTCTTCTATTTTTTCATAGTGGTTGTCTTGCATATTTTGATATCACCTGTTTACTGTGATCTTTTT
>WNWK01027753.1:0-22500 GCA_009830355.1 Cherax destructor | reverse complement strand
AGACTGCATTCTCCTGTTGTCATACGCGCACGGCATTTTCTGGGGTGGTCAAAGTTGCATGTCCCATTCGTTTTTCCAGATATTCCATGCCTGCAGATACCTAAGGCATAGAATTTGCATAGGTTTGATTTCTGCCTTGGTTTTTCGTGGCTGTATGCCCTATTGGTGTGCGTTTTCTTGTCTCCTTTCTATCTTCAGCACTTATACTGACAATGGTGCCTTCGCCAGTATTTTCTGGTATTTTATCTTCACTATTCGTTGGGGCATCCCCTTGTTTACTATCTCCAGTGGTTTTGCTAGTTTGTAACTTTGGGATTTGCATGTCCTTGTCCACACCTGTTTCCCTAGCATTAGAGCTCCTGTCTCCCTCTGGGAAACCAACTTTCATTTCTGTATTCATACAGATACTGTCTACCAAGACAGCATCTGCACCAGGGGCGATAGCACCATCTGGCCCAGTCCTTTTATTTTCCCATCTGTTATAGAATGCTGTCAGGTTTTCTATGAAGACTGTTTTGATGTTTCTGTCTTTTAATACCAATGTGATTCTTTTCCACAGTTGGTTCTCATTTGGGCATACAAAAAACATTTCCATGGTTTAATATCTCTTGTTTGGGTGTTTGACAAGGGCGCCTAAAAACCCCGTCAGCTTATGAATCCGGTCAGAGGATCATTTATTTTTCAACGAATCCGGTCGGTGATTTTGGAATAGTTCTTGAAAGGTCTACTGAAATATTATTTAACAGAGTAATGTGTGTTCAGTTTGATATAAAAAGTATAATTTGCGTGTTGGAGAAACCGGTGACTTCTGGGAGCTCCTACTGAGGATGAACGACCTGAGATAGTCATTTCTGTATCACTGTATATTTTAATATTCCTCACTTTGATTCTAACTCCACCACACTTTTTTTTATAGTATCACTGATTAGCTAAGATACAGCGACTGGGGTAAAGTTATATTTCGATCTCTGCCGACTCTACAATATTACAGTTTCGTAAATCTACTCCTCTTATTTCCACAAGTTCTTATTGTTAAAATCCTAGGTTTTCGTATTTCCAAAAATTTGTATTCTATGGTATCACTGATTATACGTAGGGTAGCTTAGCAAAATGTAGGAAATTTTTAAACGTATTGACTTGTGTAGCAGAATCTTGCGATTGCTGGCAAAAAACTTCCCTCTAAATTTCTCAACATTTATTGAGGAATTTTATCTATACACTACTGTACCACTACCTTTACAATATTGCGCTATGTGTTATACTCTATTTTCAGGGCGGTTATTTATTTATTTATTGCACGCGGCACACTTGTCTCCTCTCGGAGTCTGGACAATTTTTTCCTTATTATTGGCACAAAAGTTGTTGTTATTTGCCAGATGATTTTTCAGTGTTGTAGAAATGTACTTTATAAGTTCACTGGCACAAGTTTATGCTTTAGCACGTAAGAAAACCGCGATAATCCACGAAAAAGACGGAGCCCGCGGAGATGTTGACACCAGCTGACCCGTGTAAGTGGTCTCAATATATATATATATGTCGTGCCGAATAGGTAAAACTTGTGATTTTGGCTTAAATAGCAACTCACTTCTTGCCGAATAGGGCAAGCAAAAATTTGTGTATGCAATAATTTCGCAAAAATCTTTCTGAACAGAACGAAAAAAAACTACATTTCATTGTGTTTGTTTATTAAATAATTGTAAACCTATATAAAATATATTTAGTTGGACTTAGGTAAGTTTCCTAAGGTTCTTTTGGTATAAAATCTTGCTTATTGACTAGCTTTACCTATTCGGGTCGGAGACCCATGGAGCATGGGGCAAGTGTGCTCTAAAGTTTCTCAAGGAGCTGGGTGGAAAACTCATCATAGAAACCAAGGACCACAGGGCGACCAGCTTCCTCTTTCAGAGACTCAGTGTTGCGATCCAGAGGGGAAATGCCTGCAGTATTCTGGGCACGCGGCCCACTGCCGGGGAGTTGGACGAAGTATTTGACATGTAGCTCTGAGTTGTTATCTATGTTGTTTTACTCTCCATTGTATTTTGTCTTGAAATAAAGTTTGTAAAAAAAAGATGGGGTGGTAGGGGAAGTGGAATATTCAAATGGCTTCAGAAAGAAATCTAAATATTCTTCCTTGAAGTCTTTTATCCACTTCTCCGAGGCAATGGGTCCCACAATTGACACCAGAGGTGGACCCCATCCTTTTTATATATATATATATATAATATATATATATATATATATATATATATATATATATATATATATATATATATATATATATATATTACCTACTTCCTGAGATGCTTCCCAGCCTTCAGCAGTCCGAAATTCAAGGAATATGACTCTCTCCTCAAGACCATGCTAGAGAGTGTTGAATCTTTCCCTCGAAGATGGACAGTGGTTGCAAGCCTCACTTCCAGTCAGACTTGGGGGGCTGGGAGTACGCAAATCCTCCCAGATTGCCCTACCAGCTTTCCTATCCTCTTCCATAGCATCAAATGAGTTAATGAAACATATTCTTCCGGACAACCTCAGTGATTCAGCAGAAATACAGTACCCTAGCTATGCCATTGCCATCACTGAATGGGAGACTCTTGCTGCTCCAGCACCAAAACCTAGTGCAGAACTGGCCTACAAACAGTCAAGTTGGAATGGCCCAATCACTGAAAAGATGCTTGCCAACATGCTTAGGGCTGTAACATCACACATGGAGACCGCCCGTCTCCTAGCTGTGAGTGCATATCACTCAGGGGACTTCCTCCAAACAGTTCCCATGTCGGCAATGGGAACACGCCTCGACCCTAAGACCCTCCGTATTGCAGTGGCTCTGCGCCTTGCTGCCCCAATTCACACGGAATATACGTGTATTTGCAACGATGCGCAAGCTGACCAATATGGTCTACATGGTCTAAACTGTTCCAAAACCAAGGGCTGGCATGCAAGACACAATGAAGTCAACGACATCATAAAGAGAACCCTTGCTACAGCTGGATGCCCAGCAGAGAGAGAGCCCTGATCACTAGCAGCCAACAATACCCACAACCCAAGAAACCGCCCCGACGGGATCACCATCTATCCTTGAAAGAATGGCAAGCTCTTAGCATGGGACTGTACCTGTGTGTCGACACTGGCTGACACCTACATCCTTCACAGTGTCGAGCGACAGGGAGGAGCTGCTGACCACTGGGAGGAGTACAAGATTGGCAAGTACAGGGACATAAGCCAACAGTATCAATATGTCCCAGTAGGATCAAAGACCTTGGGATCATGGGGAAAAAATGCAACACGTTTCCTTAAAGAACTGGGTCCCAGACTCATCGAGACCACCAGGGACCCAAGGGCAGCCACTTTCATGTTTCAGCGCCTCAGCGTGGCCATCCAGAGGGAAAATGCATGCTGCATACTGGGCTCGCGTCCGGCTTTGGAGGAGATTCATAATCTTTGTTATATTGTACCAATGTATTCATGTTCATGTTTGTGTTTTCTGTCAATGTATTCTGTCTATTAATAAAACACTCGTATAATATATATAGGGAGTGGTAGGAGAATAAAATATTCAAACAGCTTCGAGGAGAACCTCGAGTTTTCCCTGAGGTACGTTTATTGTCTTCTCTGAGGATGAGGGTCCCCAGTAAAGTTCTAGAGATGGTACCTCCCTATATATATATATATATATATATATATATATATATATATATATATATATATATATATATATATATATATGTCGTGCCGATTAGGTAAAACTGGTCAATTAGCAAGAACTCATCTAAAATTAAGTCCTTTCTAAAATTTTCTCTTATACGTTTAAAGATATATTTTTTTCATTTATGTTAATGTACGAATTTATAATTTTGTACCAAGAGAAACTTTGAAAACCTACCTAACCTTATTACAACAAGCGCAATTTATTTTAGCCTAACCCAACTAAATATATTTTAGATACGTTAACATTAATTTAATAATAAACAAACACAATGAAATATATTTTTTCGTTATGTTCAGAATGATTTTGGCGGAATTATTGCATACACAAATTTTCACTTGTCTTATATGGCAAAGTGAGCGTTGCTATTTAAGCCAAAATCGCAAGTTTTACCTAATCACTGAGTAGTTAGACTGTTGGGTTTAGTCCTGACTCTTTCTCTTCTACTTCAGCTCTTCCTCTCACCGGCTATTCTTCTTCTGTCCCCACTTCCCCCTCGCCCCTTGTGGGTCCTTACCTGAGAGTCTGAACTAACTAACTTACCTAATCGGCACGACATATATATATATATATATATATATATATATATATATATATATATATATATATATATATATATATATATATATATATATAACACACACACACACACCTGGACCAACTCCAAGGCTGAGGGACTGATTACCTCACCTTTTGGATATAGTTCTTCTGTCTTCCAATTATGTCCTGAATTTGTATTGATAAAGCCACTGGATGGCGAAACGTCTACAATAAAGATACCCAGATGTTGCCCATGTGTCTAATTTTTCAACTTGTTGGTATTGTATACCCATGTACAACATGTATTTGTGTGTACGCACAAACATACGCACCCGTATACATATTTTATGTATATTGCTGCAATGTAATTTTATGACCAACCTTATCCATTGCATTTGCGTACATTCGGATCACCCGGCGACCGAAATGCATCCAATTTTCCTAGTATTTTTGCGACAATCTCAGACGGTGCACGTGAAGGGGGCTTTATTCGGGCAACAACCCTGGAGGGTAAATAATCCGTGATACTCAGAGCAGTTTAGCTTATTTTCGTTAGTTATGCAACCATAATAGTTGACTAACTACTAGGTATTTATTTCCTACTAGATAACTGGGGCAGTGGTAATGGCGTACAAGATTCAACCTCTGGGCTGAATTGAGTAGTGCGTGAGGTACTCATTAAGAAAGAGTTGTTGCTTGGAAGGATAAATATGAAGATTACATGTTAAATAATAGTAATAATAACTACAGAGATTTAATCAAGGATAGAAAGTACGAGTATATTCGACGTTTAGTACAAATCAAATGACAACTAAATTTTTCAATATATTTAAAGCTGGTCGACATGATTGCTTTTAAAGGTGCTGGTAAACATAGCATAATGAGGTTTTATTTTGTACATGGTTTGGTATAAGTGATAGTCCGGAAAGACTGGTAATAAGCACCCGCCAACATAATTATCACCGAAGATTTGCGTACTACAAAACCCTTATGTACAAAGTGAAATGCATTTTATATTAGTTTTTCCTAACACATTCTTGTACGTTTTCTATGGCGATAGAGAAAATGAGTAAAGTTTGCTGTTGGCTGTTGAGGGAAACTGTTTCAAATTCGTGTGGATGTGGATAAAAGAGCTGCAAACGCCAAAGAGAACTGAAACTTGAATAACTGACTACTTTTGTATTTTTTATCCCCACATCTTTATACATCTCAATATGGTAGATAATACGAAAACGCTAAAGCATTTAGTTCAAAGAAATTATCTCTGTATATCTACACATACAATGGAAGAAGAGAGACTACAGAGTTAGCTAGATACATAAGAACATAAGAAAGAAGGAACACTGCAGCAGGCCTACTGGCCCATGCGAGGCAGGTCCAAATACCTTGAAAGCCTTGGGACGACACATCTCTCCTTGGGTCATTTGAAGCAAGACAGCTGCCAGAGGTGTGGAAAACAGCGAAAGTAGTTCTGATATTTAAGAAAAGAACAAACTACAAAACAGTCACGTGCTTTTAACATCCTATGGAGAGGGAGCATGGACACTGGGGTCGTCCCACAGTTACTAAAAACAACAGACATAGCCCCACTCCACAAAGGGGGCAGTAAAGCAATGGCAAAGAACTACAGACCAATAGCGCTAACGTCCCATATCATAAAAATCTTTGAAAGGGTTCTAAGAAGCAAGATCGCCACTCATCTTGATACCCATCAATTGCACAACCCAGGGCAGCATGGGTTTAGAGCAGGCCGCTCCTGTCTGTCCCAACTACTGGACCACTACGACAAGGTCCTGGATGCTCTAGAAGACAAACAGAATGCAGATGTTATATACACAGACTTTGCAAAAGCCTTTGACAAGTGTGACCATGGTGTAATAGCACACAAAATGCGTGATAAAGGAATAACAGGAAAAGTTGGTAGATGGATCTATAATTTCCTAACAAGTAGAACACAAAGAGTAGTAGTCAACAGAGTAAAGTCTGAGGCAGCTACTGTGAAAAGTTCTGTTCCACAAGGCACTGTACTCGCTCCCATCCTGTTCCTCATCCTCATATCGGACATAGACAGGGATATAAGCCACAGTGCCGTGTCTTCCTTTGCAGATAAAATAAATAAAATATAATAAAATACTTTATTGAGACATTGTACAATTATATATGGTAGACATAGTTATACATAGTTATTACATAGTTATTACATAGTTATTACTTAGTTATTAATGAGATGTACATTCCAAAAGCCCCTAATATGCTGTGCATATTGAAGACACTGCAAGACTCCAAGCAGACATAAACCAAATCTTTAAATGGGCTGCAGAAAACAATATGAAGTTCAATGATGAGAAATTTCAATTACTCATATACGGAAAACGTGAAGAAATTAAAATCTCATCAGAGTACAAAACTAATTCCAACCACACAATAGAGCGAACAACTGATGTCAAAGACCTGGGAGTGATCATGTCAGAGGATCTCACCTTCAAGGACCATAACACCGTAGCAATTGCATCTGCTCGAAAAATGACAGGATGGATAATGAGAACCTTCAAAACCAGGATGCCAAGCCCATGTTGACACTTTACAGATAGCTTGTTCTATCTAGGCTGGAATATTGCTGCACACTAACTGCACCTTTCAAGGCAGGTGAAATTGCTGACCTTGAAAATGTGCATAGAACCTTCACGGCACGCATAACTGCGATAAACCACCTTAATTACTGGGAACGCTTGAAGTTCCTAAACCTGTACTTTCTAGAACGTAGGCGGGAGAGATACATTATTATATACACATGGAAAATTCTCGAGGGATTAGTACCAAACTTGCACACGAAAATCACTCCCTACGAAAGCAAAAGACTCGGCAGGCGATGTAACATCCCCCCAATGAAGAGCAGGGGTGCCACTAGCACGTTGAGGGACAACACAATAAGTGTCAGGGGCCCAAGACTGTTCAACTGCCTCCCAGCATACATCAGGGGGATTACCAACAAACCCCTGGCTGTCTTCAAGCAGGCACTGGACAGGCACCTAAAGTCGGTACCTGACCAGCCAGGCTGTGGTTCGTACGTTGGACTGTGTGCGGCCAGCAGTAACAGCCTGGTTGATCAGGCTCTGGTCCAACATGAGGCCTGGTCACAGACCGGGCCGCAGGGGTGTTGACCCCTGGAATTCTCTCCAGGTAAACTCCAGTGTAATTGACATGCATTGTGTGTAATGTTATAAAGATTATCAGAAGAGTAATGGAGCATCTGAAAGAAGCGGGATCTTAAACAGCCATCACTGTTTTAAAGATGATAAATCTCTTAAAAAATTTGCCGGTAACGAAAATTAGGCACGAGAGTGAGAGATGAGTGGACTGCATATTTTTAGGCTGTAAGAAGACGTACCACACAAGAGACTGGGACGAACTCTAGAGGAGCAGGCAGGAATAACAGGGAGAGAAACCATATGTTATTGTCTGGGAAGGTGTATTAGAAATGGGTAAGAGCGACAAAAGAAATAGAGGTATTCCTGTTTGCATATGACAAGAAATTAAAGAATACAGAAAAAGACAACGAAAGCCTGTAAACGGTTCTTTACAACCAGTAGGATTGATCTGCCAAATGGTTACTAGAATTTAACCCAAGCAAATACTGTGGAAAATATTGGTATTTTCCGAAAGTTATGTTCGATAAACTTTCCAATGTGAATAAATACCATTAATGGGTTGTTAGTTTAACATTTATCTGGGTATGGAGAGAGAACCAACAGACAAGTCACGCATGCATATTAGGGGCTTTTGGCATGTACACCTCATGTAATCTCAATAACCAAATGTAATTCTTTGTATCATGTCCAAATAAACTATTATTATTATTATTATAGAGGGGAGACGCTGATTCAAGTGGAGAGCGGCAGTCACGTGGGTATACCTAAGGCTTGGGTATCCATACCGGAATGGAGTCAGGAATTTGGCGTTTCCGGCAGCCAAGCCGTGATTAACGGCGGCACTTCGTAATAGGAAGTGTTATAATTGTGCTCGGCGTATAATGTGGGACATTAAGTCCCGGGAATCACTGTAATAGGGTGATAATTGGTTAAATAGTGAATGACACCGGCATAGTGAGTCTTTGCCCGGTAGGCCTAACCATGGCTCAGGTGGTGTGATTACTCGACTTGGTACAGTCGAAACCCTGATTCTGGGTGACTTTCGCTGTGGAAATGATGGGAATTAACATCGGTGAATACTGTGGGACGTTACAGCCCAGTGAATCATG
Organism: Cherax destructor; assembly: GCA_009830355.1. Lineage (NCBI taxonomy): Eukaryota > Metazoa > Arthropoda > Malacostraca > Decapoda > Parastacidae > Cherax > Cherax destructor. The sequence goes on along the minus strand of WNWK01027753.1, from coordinate 13,996 downwards.
TTATGATATTTGGAGGGGAACGACATCGTGTGTCGTCGGGTGAATGACGCTACACTGGACTGCCATTTTGGGTATGTTGGAATGTTAACGGGTTATCATTTCATATCGACCCATCGAATTCGAACTTTATTGAAGTGAACAATAATGAGTGTGAACCAGTGAAACATTAAATCGTCGTGTGAACTAAAGAGGATTTGGTGATGTTAATATCACGGTAGAGAATGCGTGTAGTGATACTCGACAACATTCTCCTAACGACCGTATGTCGACCTCACGATTCTGTCTCGAGAATTGTAGAGGTGTCAAGAAGTCCATACTACTTCTATATCGAGACAACCAATCCAACATCATCGTCTTGCCGGAAGAAAAATCTCTACCGAGCAGGACCACGAGATCAGTCGGAAGACAAGAAGACTGCCTTCTCAACCCCACCGTAAGTATTCTTCTTATCTTAGCAACCATTACTGGACAGTTAGGTATGTTACGATAATGTAAGTCTGCGGTGGGAATGGTAACGATATCCATCGACTATCACTGATAAGGGGTGAGTGATAGTTTTATAATTGTGTACTCTCTTCTCTTTCTTTCTAATCAGTCCAATACCAAAATACAGTCCACAAAAAATAACACCGTGACTGTTGGTGTTATCCATTTCAATTTATTATAACTGGTCCAGAGCGATGTGGGTTTAGAGGGAGAATATCGAAGGGAGCCGTTTCAGCGACCAGGACGGCTTAAGTTTTCTCACGCACCTCGCGGGAGTGACTGTGGTAAATATTAGTCGGCCACCTCCCCTGGAGATTAATTGTTTGTAAGTGGCGGTGAAGTCCAGACAGGTAATCTCACAATTCCCCACATCTGCAAAGTTATGAAAATCTGGGAAGGGCAAAGAAAACCTGAAACAAAACAGAGGCTCAGATGACAAAAGCTGCAAGCCTCCCTGAAAGGAGGACATGGGGTGAGCACAATTTCGATCATTTTGTGTGAGGTGCACATCAACCGAATAGCAGTTGTTGCAAATGCCACAGTGGCTTTCAGGGATCTCAATACACTATATACGTCATTTTCAAATAAAGTGCAAATGTCTGCAATGAGACGAGTCTCATAGGTAAGGGTAGGAACTATGAGGAGAGGCTAAAGGAGCTAAATATGACATTAGAGGACAGAAGGACCAGGGTTGACATGATTATAATGCACAAAGTACCGAGGAGGATTGACAAAGTGGACTTGGTAAGTCTATTATAAACGCAGATCTCTGGTACACGAAGGCGGAGCTGGAAGTTAAAAACACTGATGAGTCACAAGGATGTTAGGAATTTTTTCTTTAGCCTTGGTGTGGGCATGAAGTGGAACAACTTAAACAGTGAAGGAGTAGAGCCAGGATTCATACATAGTTTTGAGAATAGGTACATGAGAGGGTACACAGCCAGGGAAGGGGAAACCCAGCAGCGGCAACCAGAGAGGCAGGACCAGGAGCTGAGACTAGAATCGTGCAACCACAAATAGGTGAGTACAAATTGGTGGGTATTTTGTAGTGACTTGCTCCAGTAGTTGAACCTCATGGGTATTGATCTGTTCAGACGGAGAAGGAAGCTTGATGTATTTCTGTAGATGCGCCGTCTGATGAAGGTGTCCCAGTATTTCACAATCCCAGTCCTCTGTGCCTCAATGCAAGCGGCTGGAATAGTTCAAAGTGTGGCATAAGTTGATAATGCAGCTAAATATTAGTGCTGAAGATTTGAAAGCAATCAAAAGAGACATTCACGAGTCATCATATGGAAACTAATGCCAAAATTTCAATAATTAGGTTCTTTCAGAAAGAAGAGAATACTATCCTAAAATATACAAGCATATTAAACTTGAAACAGCTCAGAAGTTGCATTATCACGTTATGAGTCTGGGAAGCCTGAAGTTAAGTAGATGCAGTAACTAATTTTTTTTTTTAGTTTTTTGAAAAAAGCGAACTGGGTCCTACACATTCTAAAGTCAATCAATACTTTTCTCAAAAGTATTGAAAGTTTTATGTAACCTAGTGTACAAAATACACAAATGCTTAAGATTGGTGTTGAGAGTACATAGACGTTATAAGCAACTAAAAGAACATTAAGTTGATTTAGCCTAGATGATCAAATAAAATCATACACTGATTTATTTTTGACCAGAAGAAACATTCTCCAGTTATTTCACAAAACTTAATTTGATAAATGAAGTTGGCACACGATAACTTACACAAGTTATCAAGAGACTACTTCGTTTCCTTTGAGGAAAACACATCATTAAAAGTTTAAAACTGACCAGAAGAAGACTTTTTTCGGTAATTGCACAGAAACCAACAAAACTTCTGCCTACACAACCTAAACCCATGAAACTATCCAATCATTTCATACGATGCATCAGCCACTGAATAGTACTGCCCTTCACAATTATTACATATTAATTATAGGAAAGTGCTAAATCCGGAGGGGTCATATAGGTAACACGATCATCAAGGGAAAGATAATGCATTAAGGTCAAATAATAATATACTATTTCGAGGTTAAAAGCGGCAAAATGGCCTTTCAAAGAAACCTTTCTCTAGTAAGCACATTGAAACAAAAATATGGGAATGGCCTTTGTAGCATTGTGCATGGGGCACCTACGCATGTAAACAGACCCATGAATTTTGCCCAAAATGCACTACACAAGCGTTGAAATTTAAATGCCAATCAAATAAGACGTTTTCGAGTAATCGAAATTTTATGAAAATGCTGGTGAAAAATGAAAATGCTGGTGAAAATGTTCCGAAAAATGTTCTCAAACATAAAAACGCCATAACTCCGGGGATTTTTATTTTTTCAAGTTTAATTTTCAAATTTGCATTCTGTTTGAAGCTTTTACAACCCTGTAAGAATTTTTGTTTTTTAAATTAATACAATTGAGACAAAATAGCATATTGGTACCCACACTGCTCAAATTTAATATAAAAAATATTTCTGCTCATCGGAAGAGGCATTTACTAGTTAATACTTGGGATACAATTTGCTTAATAAAATTAGCAAATTGAAATTGACACAGCTCAAGATAAATGACAAGCTTCGTTTTAATTCAGTATTGATTCTTGTATTCAGGAAATCATACCAATGGTGAAAATTTGAAGCTATGGAGGAGCCGCCTAGTCACTTGAGTCATCTCAAAGTCGTCAAAAACAGAGGATAGAGCCTCGCTTCTCAAAGGTGGCAGCAAAGCAATAGCAAAGAACTATTGACCAATAATACTAACGTCCCATATTATAAAAAACTTTGAAAGGGTTTTAAGAAGCAAGATCACTAACTACAAGTTTTCACAATAATTGCATAACCCAGAGCAACATGGGTTTAGAGCAGGTCGCTCCTACCTATCGCAACTACTGGACCACTATGACATGTCTTTGATGCACAGGAAGGCAAAAAGTCTTCGAAAAGTGATTCCTTGGTGTAATAGAGCACAAAATGCGTGCAAAAGAAATAACTGGAAAAGTGGGCAGATGGATTTCCAACAAATAAATAAACTCAAAGTAATAGTCAACAAAGTTAAGTCAGAAACTGTTAAAGTGAAAATTATGTTTCCCCTGTCACAGAACTCGCCTCCATTCGTTTTCTCAGCTGGTTCTAGAATTTGAATGAGTGTGACATACATCGAAGTCACAGTAAATCTCCAAGCTCAAAGAAACAGCTAGTGAGCAGCAGAAAACATTATGATATAACATAAGAACATAAGAAAGGAGGAACACTGCAGCAGGCCTGTTGGCCCATTCTAGGCAGGTCCTTTTTTCCACATTCCATCCCACTAACAGAATATTTGTTCAACCTAATTTTCAATGCTATCCAAGAAATAAGCTTTGATAATTTTATTTACTCATGTGCAATTCCCACTCAAATCCAACCCCTTTCACTCATGAATTTATCCAACCTAAATTTAAAACTACCCAAGGTCCTTGCTTCAATAACCCTACTAGGCAGACTGTTCCACTCATCAACTACCCTATTTCCAAACCAATACTTTCCTATATCCTTTCTAAATCTAAACTTATCTAACTTGAATCCATTATTGCGGGTTCTCTCTTGGAGAGATACCCTCAAGACCTTATTTATATCCCCTTTGTTAATACCCATTTTCCACTTGTATACCTCGATCATGTCTCCCCTCATTCTACGTCTTACAAGTGAATGTAATTTAAGGGTCTTCAATCTTTCTTCGTAAGGAAGATTTCTAATGCTATGTATTAATTTAGTCATTCTACGCTGAATGTTTTCTAACGAATTTATGTCCATTCTGTAATATGAAGACCAGAACTGAGCTGCGTAATCTAGGTGAGGCCTTACTAATGATGTATAAAGCTGTAATATAACCTCTGGACTTCTGTTGCTAACACTTCTTGATATAAATCCCAGTAATCTATTTGCCTTATTACGTACGCTTAGGCATTGCTGTCTTGGTTTAAGGTTGCTGCTTACCATCACCCCCAAGTCCTTCTCGCAATCTGTATGGCTAAGTTCTACGTTATTTAACTTATAAGTGCTTGGGTTATGGACACTCCCGAGCTTTAGAACTTTGCATTTATCTACATTGAACTGCATCTGCCATTTTTCTGACCAGGAATTGAGTTTGTCTAAATCCTCCTGTAGTTCACTGACATCTACGTCTGAATCGATTATCCTACCTATCTTCGTGTCATCAGCGAATTTGCTCATATCACTAGAAATTCCCTCGTCAAGGTCATTTATATATATTATAAACAACAACGGGCCCAAAACCGATCCCTGAGGAACGCCACTTGTTACAGATCCCCACTCCGATTTAACCCCATTTATGCACACCCTCTGCTTCCTATTGGTGAGCCATGACTCGATCCATGACAACACTTTTTACCCAATGCCATGAGCAGCCACTTTCTTTAACAGTCTCTGATGTGGTACTCTATCAAAAGCCTTACTAAAATCCAAATAAACAATATCGAATTCTTTATCATTATCAACTGCCTCAAAAGCCTTACTGAAAAAAGTTAATAAATTAGTTAGGCAGGAACGGCCCCTGGTGAATCCATGCTGAGTATCATTAATCAAATTATGCCTATCGAGATGGCATCTTATGTTATCAGCTATAATCGACTCTAGTAATTTGCCTACAATTGATGTTAGACTTATTGGGCGGTAATTTGATGGTAACGACTTGTCCCCTGCTTTAAAAATAGGAATTACATTAGCCATCTTCCACGTATCCGGCACTACACCTGTTTGAGGAGATAGGTTAAAAATGTTAGTTAAGGGTTCACAGAGTTCTATTTTGCATTCCTTAAGAACCCTTGAAAAAAGCTCATCAGGGCCTGGCGATTTATTTTGCTTCAAACGGTCTATCTGTTTGATAACCATTTCGCTAGTGACTGTGATACTACATAATTTATCTTCTTCAGGCCCACTAAAATACCTAATTCTTGGGATATTATTAGTGTCTTCTTGAGTGAAACCGAGAGAAAATAATTATTAAAAATAGAGCACATTTCATTCTCTTTGTCAGTAAGATACCCATAATTATTTTTAAGGGACCTATCTTATCTCTAACTTTTGTTCTATACACCTGGAAAACACTTTTTGGGTTAGTTTTCGAATCCCTAGCAACTTTAATTTCGTAGTTCCGTTTAGCTTTTCTTATCCTTTTTTTAACGTCCCTCTTAATGTCAGTATACTGACTCATAAGATGACCCTCACCTCTTTTGATACGCTATAAATTCCTTTCTTCTGCCCTAAAAGATATTTGAGCCTATTATTCATCCATTTTGGGTCATTTCTATTCGATCTAATTTCTTTATATGGGATAAATGTTATTTGGGCAGCATGTATAGTGTTCAGAAAACTGTCATATTGATACCTCTCTTCATTACCCCAGTCCACAGATGATAAGTGTTCTCTAAGTCCATTGTAATCTGCTAAGCGAAAATCTGGGACCGTTACTGAGTTATTCGTACTATGAAACTTCCATTCAATGCCAAAGGTAATTGATTTGTGGTCGCTTGAGCCGAGTTCCTCTGTAATTTCTAAATTATTAACAAGGGTTTCCTTGTTTGCCAGAACTAAGTCAAGCAGGTTATTTCCCCTTGTAGCTTCTGTCACAAACTGCTTCAAAAAACAATCTTGAACTACTTCTAAGAAGTCGTTAGATTCTAAATTCCCAGTCAAAAAATTCCAATCAATTTGACTAAAGTTGAAGTCACCCAGAATAACTACGTTATCGTGCATTGTGGCCTTAACAATTTCCTCCATAGTAGTCTCCTTGGTCCCTATCTAAGTTTGGGGGACGGTATATCACACCTAAAATCAATTTTTCATGCCCCTCTGAAAATTCTATCCAGACAGACTCTGTATGTGTTATTTCAGACTTTATTCCCTTTTTTATCAGTTCAAGCGATCTCGGACATACAGTGCCACTCCACCCCCCTTCCCGAAACTTCTGTCTACTTGGAACAATTTAAAACCCTGTATATGACATTCAGCAGGCATGTCCCTATTTTTCGTATTGAACCACGTCTCAGTTATGGCAAATACATCAATGTTACCTGCACTTGCAACTAATCTCAAATCGTCCATCTTATTCCTAGCACTACGACTATTTGTATAATACACTTTTAAAGACCCTCCTTTCTCTTTACCCTTCCTGCTCCATTCTGTTTTACCACTATACCTATTACTGTCCTTGTTATTGTTAAGATTTTTTATATCAAAGCCTAGATCTATATTTCGACATTCAGTATTTTCCATTTCTAAACCCATACCTCTAACTAATCCTAGTTTAAAGTCCTAACAACACCCTCAACTGAGCTAGCAAGAAAATCCACACCTGCCCTGGATAAGTGAACCCCATCCCTGGCATACATGTCATTTCGGCCATAGAAGTGGTCCCAGTTGCAAATGAATGGTACTGCATTATCCTTACAGTGTTTGTCCAGCCAGCAATTGACACCAATTGCCCTGGACAGCCATTCATCTCCAACGCCTTCCTTGGCAAAATACCACATATGACAGGGTTCCACCTTCTTCCTAATTATGTCTATTGCTGACCTATACCTGCTAGTCAGGTCGTCACTCCTACGTCTGCCAACATCGTTGCCTCCAGCACTGAGACAGATAATAGGATTGCTCCCATTACCTCTCATGATGTCGTCCAGACGGCTAACAATATCCTCCATCCCAGCCCCAGGAAAGCAAACCCTCTGTCTTCTACTCCTCTCTTTCAAGCAGAAGGCCCTATCCATATACCTAATTTGACTATCCCCAAGAAGAACAATGTTCTTACCATCCTTGGTGTCGTCAGTATGTTCTGTAGTGACTCACATTCATCGGGTAACACGGAGAATCGGTTCGATATTTCCACAACAGGTTTCTGGTTCTTCGTTAATTCTACCTCTCCATCCATCCTCTTGATCTTTAACTTTGTCCCATGCATTCCGGCCACTGTCCAGGTTCCTTTCTTGGCTTGAGGATTCTCAACAGGAGGATTACTACGAATCCTCTTGTTTTCCTCAGTCAGTCGCTGTATCTCAAGCTTAGCTACCCTCAGTTCTTCCTTCAGCTGCTGGTAGAGTAGCTCAAGAGAGGAAAATTTACGTGCAAGACTTAGGCGTGATAATGTCAGACCTCACTTTCAAGGATCGTAAGTCATCACATCCGCGAGGAAAATGATAAGATGGATAATGAGATAATGATGGTTCTCTTTAAGCTATACACTAGTAGCCCCTTCAAGGTGGGCGAAACTGGGGCTCTGAAGAACTTACATTGAATCTTCATGGAACTTATAAATTCAGTCATGCGCGGCTAGTAACCCCTTCTCCTGTATATATTACTAAATGTAAAAGGAGAAACTTTCGTTTTTCCTTTTGGGCCACCCCGCCTCGGTGGGAAACGGCCAACGTGTTGAAAGAAAGATTTAAGTCCCTTGACCTGTACTCTTTGGAACGAGGGCGATAAAAGAAATAGATTATACTTTACACCTGGAAAATCCTGGAAGGATTAGTCTCAATTCTGCACACACAAATCACTCATAACGAAATCAAGAAGCTTGGCAGACGACGCCAAATACCCTCGGTGAAAAGTAGAAGTGCCGTGAGTAAACTACAAGACAACACACGAAGCGTCAAAGGTTCAAGTTCCATTGCTGTCTTCAGGTGGAAACTGGCTAGGTTTCTGAAGTCATTTAATGATCAGCCAGGCTTTCTTTCGTGGGCTGGACTGCCTGGGACCAGCAATAACAGCCTGGTTGATCAGGCCCAGATCCACCAGGAGCCCTGGTATGGTACTGGTTCGTGGGGTCGTTGACCCTCGAGGTAGGCGTAAGACGTCGTCGCCTCTACATTAACCTATAAATTTTATTATAACTTCCTTAAGCGCTGAAACTGTGTGGGTTATACAGCACAAGTGTCGGAAGCTCGTTCCTCCACCTGCTACCTAATTCTCCTATAGCTGACCTTGTTACTGACAAGTCAGTTGCTATACCTCAAGAAATATCCCTTCCTGAATCTGTAACCTACACACCATTGCCTTTACTCTTTCATAAATGACTCCACCAAACTAGCCCTTGCTGCCGCTGTAAGGACCTGCTTGCAGGTCAAATTCACAGCAATCCACTCTCTGAAGGACTCTTTTATTGTCGTCTGTACTGACGACAGTGAATCATCAAAACTCATGGACGACTCGGCAATGAAGACACTGACCGACAATTCAACGTATCTCCTTCACCTTTCCTGCTGGCGAAACGTTCTGTTTTTGTCAAACGGTTGGTCAAGATCATCACATCCCTATCAACGTTGACCTTAAGACCTCTATCGAGGTCTGACAATATCAACAAAATTCCAAACGCTTCTTCAATGGTCAAACTCACTTTTCCAACATCGATATGGCTACCAAAGCGCTTTCTGATGGCCTAGCCATCTCCTACTACCATATTCATTCACGACACATTGAACCAGAACGTTTTGCTCATGTCTCACCCTGGTGGAACTGTTATTTTTACCATCACTCAACGACCAACTGTCCCTTAAAGACAAGAAATTCTGCTCCAACTGCGGAAAAGGTCACGATTTCAAAGCCTGTTCCATCATCAGTGCCACTTCAACCTGCCTCAGCTGCAAGGGCACTCATCATACCCTAGCAGCCAAATGCCCACAAAGGAAGTGCTGACTAAGAAAAATCAAAGAAATCCGCCAACATATGCCGCCATAACAAAACTACAGTCTGATACCAAGAAAATTATTCAAGCTACACAACAGCCATCTCTATCCAGCACCTCCCTCTCTCCACTTCCGGACGCGGCTCCCTCCAAGGTGCTGTATTGTATGGTGTATGTGCACCTTGCGAATGCAGCCAACCCAGGCACATTCAACACCACCATCAATGAACTATTCCGACTTAACAATATGCCTGCCTTCAGCTGACATCCTCAGGATTCTTCCTAACGTCGTTAACTTCACTACTACTGCTGGCCTATCTCCTACTGCCCAAGATACTATTCATGCACCTTCCACAACCTCCGACACCACCGCCTCCCAACCTGATGTTACACCACCAGTACTCCAACTTGATGTTACACCACCAGTACTCCAACCTGATGTTACACCACCAGTACTCCAACCTGATGTTACACCACTGCTCATGTCGACCCTCAGTCACCTAGCACCATGATAGACTCGTCTACTGAATACACGTCAGAAGAAGATATTGACTCTAGTACACCAACATGGGAAAGCCTTACATTCTACACTGTTCCATCAAACGTTGACACCATGACCTGCACTGAACTCTACAAAGACCTCTGTGCAGGAACTGTCAAGTATTCCTGCGAACAGTCTCATCACTTCACACTAACCAAAGTTCTGAAATTCCTCAAGCCTCTACGATTCACCTTTGGAAACAAGACAAAACTTTACCACTTCTCTAGGAACAGCTTCAAGAAATTTGAGAATGGCTCTTCTACAAACCTACCACCTTAATAATGTCAAATAACACCACCAGTATGCTGCCCTCTGATGTTCTTACCTGCCTGTCCTGTCCTGCGACGTAACCTGCTACCAGTTTATCAAGACTAAAGACCTCCAACCTCCACAAGACCATTGTAGCTGACCCTACTCTTCTGTCCCACGATCGCCTTCCGGCTGGGTTAAGCCCTGGCACTTTTTCTACGACTGTATACACTCCTCTCCAACGCTATTTTCGCCTGTCCCATCTTCCCAGCTCACCCCCACATGAGGTCTTACCTAATTTTTCTTGTCTTGTCATAGTTCGAGAAACAATGGGATAAGTGTCATGTCACAGGGACTGCCGTGTGAAATGCGTATCATAGTATGATGAGCTGAATGGGTTCCTCTACGCCAGTTTACCTGACCTCTAGCCGGGCTGTGGTTTGTATGTCGGTTTGCGTGCGGCCAGCAGAAACAGCCTGGTTGATCAGGCCCTGATCCACCGCCAGGCCTGGTCATGGTCCGGGCCGCGGGGACACCATTCAGGTATACTCCAGGTACTGTAGGGGATGCCTTGATGCTGGTGAAAGGCTCTCAATCCAAGTAATGAGAGCTACGTTTTCCTTCCCATCAAACCTGATTATCTCCCATTCCCTTGGGCTCTATGACTCCCACGGGTTTACCGCTTCCTCATAAATGTGATAATCCCCGTCAGTTGAATGTATTTTTGTACAAATAAATTACTTAAATCATGTATAAGCTTTGCAGACCTAGCCTCTGTAAATTCTTGTATGTTAACCTGTATACGTAAGATTTAAATCAATGTACACATGAATTATCCAGTCAGTTAATCAAAGGATCTGACGTCAAAGGCCAACAATAAACAGATCGCTTCTTCTAGCACTTCATACGCTCCAGCTAACCAGAGTTCCTCACTCGGCTCGTCATACGCTCCAGCTAATCGGAACTCTTCACTCAACTCGTTATACGCTTAAGCAAACAGAAAGCCTCGCCCAATTCGTTATACGCACCTCATAGCATACTGCAAATTCCTTGTACCCAAAACTTTAATACATTTTGATTTTTCACACAAAATATGACTGCCAGCAGATTTTATTTTTCTGAATTCGACCCATAGAAGTCGGTAAAAAAAAAAAGCATGCCTAGTTTTACTGTTAGATGATTGTGGCCAGCAGGGGGTGGTCATGGACCGGGCCGCGGGGGCGCTGACCCCCGGAACATCCTCAATGTATACATATTGCCATGCCTTGGAATCGAATGTGGGTCCTCGTGACTGTGAGTCAAAAGGGGTTACAGGTAGCTATGTGGAGGTGAATTGTGAATGGGGAGGGAGTGGTTTGCTGATGTTAAGGAATGGGAGGGATTTGTATGATGGGGATGAACGATGGTTAGGCAGTTGTATGCTAGGGTTTAGGAATGGGAGGTAGTAGTATGCTAGGGTTTAGGATTGAGAGGGAGTTATATGCTGGCGATGAGAAATGGATGACAGGTGAAAGGGTAAGGAGAGACGGGTGGTGTTGCTGGGACAGATGACCGAAGGAAATAAGAAGTGTAGAATGCTCCTAGATGTATTTCGGTGACTGCGAGAGCCGAGAAAGGTATCCCCGTATTCCATAATCGCAGTCCCATGAACGCGATTGGAATAATGCAAAATGCAGCATATGTTTGCAATGCAGTTAAATATTAGTGATGAAGTGTTGAAACGAATTAGAAGACGCATTTACAGGTCATATGGAAACTGATATCCCAATTTCCTCCGTAAAAATGTCAAATTAGGATACGTACAGCGCAGTGTATTTCAAACATTCCAACTTTTATACAGTTCTTTTCCATTTAAAATTCCCTACAATCCTCTAAGAAAAACAACGATTTTGTGTATTTTTTTAGAAATTTCAATTTATAAAAAAAAAATTGTAAAATTGGCAAATTGTCGCAAAGACCAAATTCAATAAAAATATACTTCCGGTTGAGATACACAAACGTGTTAGGGTTGGAAGCCGACCAGAAGAACCATTCTCTTGTTATTACATATTAACCGTTTTTTTAATAAAATTTTCAATTTAAATTTTAATAGCTCAAAGTGAAAGCCAAGCTTTCTTTTAATAAAGCCCGTCAACAGTGAAAGTTTGAAGTCTATCAGAAAAGTTATTGTCCTGTAATTACTCAGAGTCCAACGACTACAAGTTTAACAATATCACTAAAATTTCAAATTTGTATATAAAGAGTATAAACTTATAGGGGTGTCTTCCTCCTTAAGGACTGCATCAGCGTTAATATTTCGAAGCTGATGAGACGAGGCATTCTTTAGCTTTTAATGGAAATCAGTATGACTGAATGAAACTAATATTTCATTCTTTTTGTCAGTAAGCTGTGAGTTACTTTTAAGAGAAGCTAACTTTTCCCTAACTTGCTGAAAATTTGAAGTCAGTTCTAAAAAGTACTCTCCAGTTATCGCACAAATTCCATCAATTCCAGGTTTTATAAAATAATAATAGGCAAATTTCCCAACACAAAAACTTAACTTATTGGGTACTATCCTTGCCGTAAAATGCTTGAACATAAGAACATAAGAACATAAGAAAGGAGGAACACTGCAGCAGGCCTGTTGGCCCATTCTAGGCAGGTCCTTCACATTCCATCCCACCAACAGAATATTTGTTCAACCTAATTTTCAATGCTACCCAAAAAATAAGCTTTGATAATTTTATTTACTCATGTGCAATTCCCACTCAAATCCAACCCCTTTCACTCATGAATTTATCCAACCTAAATTTAAAACTACCCAAGGTCCTTGCTTCAATAACCCTACTAGGCAGACTGTTCCATTCATCAACTACCCTATTTCCAAACCAATACTTTCCTATATCCTTTCTAAATCTAAACTTATCTAACTTGAATCCATTATTGCGGGTTCTCTGAGAGATACTCAAGCTTTATATCCCTTTGTTAATCCCATTTTCCACTTGTATACCTCGATCATGTCTCCCTCATTCTACGTCTTACAAGTGAATGTAATTTTAGGGTCTTCAATCTTTCTTCGTAAGGAAGATTTCTAATGCTATGTATTAATTTAGTCATTCTACGCTGAATGTTTTCTAACGAATTTATGTCCATTCTGTAATATGGAGACCAGAACTGAGCTGCGTAATCTAGGTGAGGCCTTACTAATGATGTATAAAGCTGTAATATAACCTCTGGACTTCTGTTGCTAACACTTCTTGATATAAATCCCAGTAATCTATTTGCCTTATTACGTACGCTTAGGCATTGCTGTCTTGGTTTAAGGTTCCTGCTTACCATCACCCCCAAGTCCTTCTCGCAATCTGTATGGCTAAGTTCTACGTTATTTAACATAAGAACATAAGAACATAAGAAAGGAGGAACACTGCAGCAGGCCTGTTGGCCCATACTAGGCAGGTCCTTCACAATCCGTCCCACCAACAGAACATTTGCTCAACCCAATTTTCAATGCTACCCAAGAAACAAGCTTTGACAATTCTACCCACTCATGCGGAGTCCCACTCAAATCCAACCCTCTCACTCATGAATTTATCCAACCTAAATTTGAAACTACCCAAGGTCCTAGCTTCAATAACCCTACTAGGCAGACTGTTCCACTCATCAACTACCCTATTTCCAAACCAATACTTTCCTATATCCTTTCTAAATCTAAACTTATCTAACTTGAATCCATTATTGCGGGTTCTCTTGGAGAGATATCCTCAAGACCTTATTTATATCCCCTTGTTAATACCCATTTTCCACTTGTATACCTCGATCATGTCTCCCTCATTCTACGTCTTACAAGTGAATGTAATTTTAGGGTCTTCAATCTTTCTTCGTAAGGAAGATTTCTAATGCTATGTATTAATTTAGTCATTCTACGCTGAATGTTTTCTAACGAATTTATGTCCATTCTGTAATATGGAGACCAGAACTGAGCTGCGTAATCTAGGTGAGGCCTTACTAATGATGTATAAAGCTGTAATATAACCTCTGGACTTCTGTTGCTAA